>APFE031568623.1:0-68592 GCA_000404065.3 Pinus taeda
AAAACAATAAAAATACAAAGATTTAAAATTTTACAATGTTATAATTACATTAATTTTAAATTATAATTAAATGCATTATTAAATTTTGTAAATTAACATTATTTGTATTGTAACATAGAAATAATTATTAATAGTTTACATTTGTTTTTTTATAGTTTGTGGATATGGTCTTATGAAAATCTTATTATTAGACGTGGGTATATAGGTCTTATCATAAATTTCTATTATCCTTGGTTTGTGAATATGAGGATTTTTATATTTATTCGTATTACAAACATTTTATTATTTTGAATATCATTAATTCATTAATAGTGTAAAATTTATCATATGTGGTTAAGTTCACACAAAAACCTAATTAACCTCTACCTCTTAAAAATATAATGTAAAAATAAAAATATATCTCTCACATACCATTAGTAAATCTTTTTAAATTACATATGTGATTTTAAATAATCAATTTAAATTATATATGTAATTTTAAATATTTTTTTTTTATTAGATTATATTAATCATTAGCCATTTTTATAAATAGGAATATAAAATTATTATACTCATTAGCAATAATTTTATCACCTTCCCAAAACAAAAATTGTATCATAAATGTCTATCCTACACATGTGATCTATGTACTTCTACATACCATTAATAAATCTTTTTAAATTACATATGTGATTTTAAATAATCAATTTAAATTATATATGTAATTTTAAATATTTTTTTTTTATTAGATTATATTAATCATTAGCCATTTTTATAAATAGGAATATAAAATTATTATACTCATTAGCAATAATTTTATCACCTTCCCAAAACAAATTGATCATAAATGCCCATCCTACACCTTGATTTCGTTAATTAATAAAGGTAATTGGCACATTAATAAAGACAAATGGCAATAACATGTTCAATTTGATAGCCAATCAAATTGAACATAAATAGAATAAATTATTTTTAAAAGATCATATATTTCAATGTGTAATGCTATACTATAGATGTTTTTGCAATATTTTTTGTCAAAACCCAAACTAATATAGGTTTGACCAAAAACACATTGCAATATCTTGCATGATAATAATAAATGACTATAATAAAGATATCATATGTGTTTTTTAATTAATTCTCTCTTTTTCTTTTTTTTTTAAGTAAGTAGGATTTTTTTTATACTATAAAAAATATACATAGATTGCAGGCTATCATGATTAGAGTTTTCTATGTATAGCATGAAAACATGTGCAATGGAACCAAGTGGAGGTTGTCTACCCATGAGAGGAAAACTAGGTGGTCTCCCACAAAACTTGGAGTCTGATTATAAACATAGGTACAAAAAAAACTTGGGAAGCCTAAAGCTAGAACCATCTACCCAAAACTAGGAAGCTAGATGGCTTCATGAAGAGTTCAAGTGCAGTACATAGACCATGGGATAACAAAACTCAAAATAAACATTGCAGGAACCAGGCAACCTAGAACAATGAAGCGACAACAAAATAGTAACCTCTCTAAGTGTCAAATCCTAGAGAGAAGTCATGCTTGGAGGCTAGAATTGGGTTGAATTGGTTAGGACTTCGCCTTTGGCACCTTACTGGATTGGATTTTTTCCATCTAGGCATGCTTTTGCAACTCAAGATACAAGAATGGATCATTATAACCCTCTTGAAGCTAGGTAGGATGCTCTCATTCGATGTAAGTCCACCCTGTGTAGTAATCCTCTGGGTTCCTAGAAACCTCACCCTTTGAGGTGCCCTTAGCTCCAGCCTAACTACATAGGATCAAAAGTTGTTCCCCCAAAGCTAGAGAATCGTGGTTGGCCAAAACGTTCAACTTTTTTGCTTGCAATTTAGAGTCTTCTCGAGGAGAGGATCTTTGTCTCTTACGAGAGGAGCCATGCTCTACATATCTGGCATGAGAGCTGGAAGAAGCCGATAGAGGAAGAGGAGGAGGAAAAGGGATCATCATTGCTCGCACCCAATTTTGGAGCATCGTTCACATATGAACCAAAAATGTGTTGGCTTCCACCATTCAATTTTCAGAGTTTTCTTTGATTTCCTCTTGGTCCATGTCCTATCTAGCCAACAATTTCCTAGTAGCCCATAGAGTGTTTCTAGAGTTACACTACTCCTCGGGCTCCATGGTTGCCACAAGTCTGCTAATATGGTTAGGAGTGTCCTCATCAAATTCATCTCCCCCTAGCTCGCAGGGTTTTGGTCTCATGGTCAGCGAACAATTTTCTGAGTCGTTCGTGCCATTGTGTAGGTCACGGTTTCAAGTCTGGTCTTACCCTGAGGGGTCATTCCTTGCGGGCTGGGCGGTTCCTCCTAAATGTTATAGTGGCAGCTGGTGGGATTTGACCCCGTGTAACACGAGTACGATACCACCGTCGTTGCCAATTCAGCTAGATATCAAAAGAAAAATCATCTCCCCCCTGTGCATGCCATGGGGGGAGAGGTTGATGACCTCGCCCCTTACCATCCCATCTAGCATAGGTTCTCTCATGGACCATAATGAAGAAATTTAATTACTACCTATTGATTTTCATGGGCTGGTTGTTTCTCTCAGCGACTTTGTACCACCCGCAAGTAATCCCTTTCTGCACCTATATCCCACCCAAAGGAATGTTTGTAATAATGGAGCTTTAATCCATGTCATGCACCATAGGTAAATGAACCTTCCTCTTTGAAGAATATGAGACCAAACAACATTGAATAAGGCGTTAAGTGAAGTAAGGGAATGGCCACCACCCCATTCCCTTCGCTTTATCATGTATCACTTGCATGGGATAGGTGCCCTCTTGCCTAATCTGCATGTACATATGAATCCGAGAATTAGTTATATATCTATATGTAAATAACATTTATAATTTTAAATATTTGATTAGTTTATGTTAGTCAAACTTTACTTCATATAAATCGATTTCATCTACTTATAAATATCGATATATGGTAAAAATTAACATCATCTATCCAATTCTAAACATATTAAATAAATAATGTCAAGAATATGAATTCATTCAGATCCATGCCAAATAATGATTAGTATAAGCTAAAATGGCTCTTAACCTATCTGAATGATCCACATGTTTTGCTTGTTGTAGGTTGCATGCTTATGGATAAGGTTGCATTGCATTTAGACAAAAGAAACAAAAAAGTTCATAAAATTGTTGTGCACTTTGAAATAGGAAGTATAGATATTTCCTAAATGATTGTAATTTGTGTGGTGATCATTATTCCCCCTCTAAAAGTAAAGGATCCATTGCTTCAAACTACAACTAAGGAAATTGAATTTCCATTTGTTCAATTATAAACCACTTCGCCTAATGTAGGCATGATTCACGGGATCAAAAATATGCTCTAAAATCAAAGTGCTCAAAATATTTCAAAACCATTTTCAAAGCATATATCTCCTTGTTCTGATTCCAACGACACTTGAATCGCCTCAATCTGACACTGTATGTGAAAGTTATCGCATTCTAAAGTTTTTGGCAAACAACTCAAAAGTCAACTTGTAGGGTTGACTGAACTACTGACTGGGCATGTCATATGGTGACATCAACATGTAACTATATAGTTACGGTGGTCAGAAAATCCAATCCCATGCTAACATGTGGCATTTCATACAGGTCATGTTGGCATAGTTTTATTGGTTGGTGAGTTATGGATTAGCCAATCAGGAGGCGCCAAGTGGCCCTCGAGGTTTGTGAATTTTTTTGCTAAAGGTCCGACTGACCTCAAAAGGAATCAACCCTACGACCTCTGGTAGAATAGTGTAACATTTAACCACCATACAACACATTTGGTTCTTAACACATAATGGTTAACAATTATTGTTAAATGGTAACAATTCAACGATTGGAGGGGGCCTGGGCCAACGAGCTTTCCCGACCGGCCTTGACTCCAAGTTACATGGCATATAATATAACCATACATGAAGGCAGAGGGGGTGGATTTTGGCCCCTGTTCCCTAGTCCCGTTATGTTAACTAAAACCATCAACAAAAATTGGGAGGGGTAGGGCATGTGGCACCCTGCCTATGCCCCATCCCTCGGTCCTATCACCCAACATGTGACCAGTACAGGAAACCAATCGGTGCATGGCCTCTGGCCCACACCCCTGGCCACATTGGGCACCATATGACTGAACTAAGGGGCTAAAGAATCAAAGTGCGACCCTATTGGTGCATTTAAGTTTTCAACAAAATGCACCATTTTCAATGGAATTTTCACCACTCTCGCGCCAAATTGTTGCTTGGCAATTCCACAAAAAGGATATTCATTTCCAATTTAGCTAGTTTGATAATTTTGTAGGACAAATAGTAGAGAAATGAACAAGGAGACCTAACTTGGCCATTTTCAACTTTTTTGAGCCCAAGAAGAGATTACACAGGGGTTTTTGGGTGTTTTGGACACAATGACAACATTATTTTTGTGATTTGAGCATTCCATGTCGATGTAATTAGATGTAGCCTAGGAGAGTGAACTCTGTCATCAAATTATTGTTTTGTGATGTTGCATGTTGTTTATTTTTCTTTGGTTATATCTGAAAAAGCATAGCTAAAATTACTAAGTTTATGTGTTTTTGCAATTTCGATCCATTGCCCACAAGACATAAAATAGCTTGCAATCTTTTTCAAGGAACCTTCAAATTTTTAATTTCACATTAATTTGGTATTAGATCCAGGTTGTTTTGAAATTTTAACAATTATTGCAAGTGTTTTCTTGAATGATTACAAGGTTTAAGTTGAGAAGAGGAGAAGGAATGCTTGGAGAATCAAACCCTCAAATTGGTTCAAGGAGGTCATAAAATCCAAAAAATCCACTAGTCATGGCACATGAAGAAGGACAGGAGTCGTTGTCTGAGGATGAGAGAGATTTCAGAAAGGCTTTCTATGATATGTCAAATATGGTAAAAGTGTTGTACAATAAAAGGACATCAAGGTTGCAAGGAGAGAGTTCAAATCATCCAAAAGGTAATGGTGGTGATGGGATAAACCCTTTATTCCCTCCACCTCCTCCTCAACCTCCATCCTCATTTTTAGTGTTAGTCAGTTCTACTTGTCACCAATGATCAAATATGCTTTTACCAAGTTTTGTTAGGGGTCTCAAAGTCAAATTTTATCATTTCACTAGGTTTTCAAAATACAATTTGGTCACTAGCTAGTGTGTATATGTCTACTGCTACTCCTTCAAGATTTTCATGTCCTGGTGACTACCATCTCTCATTTGGATGTGCCATATCTGAAAAGTTTCATGGTCATCTCAGTTTCATTATCATGGTTTTCATTCAGTTCATTGTTCATCCATTATGTCACTAGGGATTCATTCATTCAATTCTTCATCCCATTCATAAAATTGGCATGTGAAGGAGTAGTGATACAAATTGGTTCAAAAAGGTTTTATTTCAAATGAATATTTTGCAATAAGTTTCAAATAATCTCAAGCTATATTCAAAGGTTCCTAAGCTACATGGTTTCCAATGCAAAAGTGAGAAAGGCATAGTGTGGGCCACCCCATTACCATGAAAGGAATCAACTTTACAAGCTATACAAGACCATCATTGTTCCATTTCTCTCATTTTTTTCATTGATAAAGAATCTCTCTCTCATCGTTAATCACTACCTCACCATTTATAGGGCCAAAGTTATTCCAAAAATTGAGTTCCAGCTCTGTCGCTATGTTTTTAAGCTATTTCGATGCGCTTTTCACTAGGCACACTATGCTTTTCCTTGCATGCTGCACTTTTTGCAGTGAACGATGCGCTTTTCCCTATGAACGTTGCACTTTTCTTCAAGGGTCATCAAGTGAATTTCCATGGGTTTTAAAGGGAAAATAAAGTCTCCAAAAGGGTTAATCAAGTAAGTTGAAGGCTCACATTCTTTCCAATCAATTTATTTCATATTTTCTATGGTGTAAACCTCGTATTTTTCCCATATACTACGCTTTTTTGTAGCACTCTTAATTCCTGGTTTTTAAATACTCAAACCCTTGATTTCCTCTCATTTTCATCTCCCTTCCTTCTTACACACTCATATCTATTCCCTAAAGGCCCTAATACCCCACACTCATACTCCCTAAATCCCTAAAAGCAAACCCTACCCCTATGCTGCATTTTTGGTAGCCTAATAACTTGGGCATATGTATAAATTCTACAACCCATCTCCCCCACTCATTTCACTCCCTATCACTTCCTAACACTTCCTCACACCCTTCCCTGTCTCCCTAAATTTTTCCACACTTAATTCCCCTCCATAACCCCATCATCCTATTTCCTCTTTCCCTTCCTTTCTTTTGCCCCTTAAGATTTGTATTCACAGTTTTCTATGGAGGAGGAGATTATGGAGGAGGAAAAGAAAACTTATAAAAAAGGTGGAAAGGTGTCAATGTATGAAACTCTAAATAATCAAGAGCTGATGTCTTCACCACTTGCAAAGTAGTGTTTTCAACATGTAGGGTGTCTTGAGTTTTGTGATTTGGTGCAAAAAGTCCAATATCATGCTAAATTGATCAGACTGTTTGTCACAAACCTCAAAAAGGATAAAGTCACAATTGCAGGGGTAAATTTTTCATCTCAGCTAACATCATAGCAACAACTACAAGAATACCAAACATTTGTCAAAAGTGGTTTAAGACTCAAGAATTGTATGCTCAATTGTACCAACCCTACCTCAAAGCTTTGTACAAAGAAAGCTTTAAGAAAATATTTCCTTTTGGCCAGCTCCTTGACAGGTTTGCACCTTTGATGAAGATCATAATGAAATATTTCACTTGTGAGGGGAGATTCTCTAGGCTCTATAGCTATCACATTAGATTGCTTATGCATTTTACTAGGGTGAAACTACTCAACATACCTTACCACATGTATAGAAGCCTAGATAAGATGGCATACAAAGTGCAACATAGAAATAGTGAGCTACAAAAAAAACCTCTTTCATCACTCCCTCATCAAGATTATTTTCCTTCATCATCTTAAGCAACTAAACATTTCCTGGGAGACATTCATTGAAGTAGAGGTCTTTTTTCCTTCTTTCAACTAGCCTACTAGACCTATTTCATCATCAACACCCCCTCCTCAAATAGAAATTGGATCATCTATTAGGTCTACAGTGAAGAAGAATAAAGGAGGGGATAAAGTGGCAAAAAATGATCAAAGATGGAATAGGCTTGTGTTTTCTCCACAGATTGTGGAAGGGGCCAAGCCTTCTACATCAACACAACAAGGATCACCTTTACATCATGAGACACTTTTGCAAGATGGTGAATCTTTTCATCTTGATGTTTATGAGACTACTTTGAAGGCTAATGAGGACCCTAGGACAATTGAGCAGCCTATGGTGGACAAGGGTAATGAACTCAAAAGGCTGCAAGACAAATTGACAGAGGAAAATGCTTTCATAGCATGCCTACAACAGGAAAACATGCAGCTGAAAGTTGATAGAATGATTCAAGAGAAACACATTATGAAATTGCAAAAGGAGACTAAAGGTAAATGAGTGATAAAGGCAGAGGACCCAGTTGAAACTCAAGAGCAAGTGGCAAGACAAAAACCAAAGACAAAAGGCTTTAAAAAGGCACTTTAGCAACAAAGGAAGCATATCATGGTGAATGAGCTTATTGATAGGGAAATCAATGAAGACAAGGAATATTGGATATGAAAATTCAATGATCATTTAGAGAAGCTTCTCAAGAGGGCTAACAAGGACAAGAGGCTTCAAAAACACATGGTTGTCCATTATTACACAAGGAACTTGATTTTGAGAGCAGAGGTCAAACAGTTAAAGAGAAGGCTCAATAAAACCTTAATCGAGAAAAAAGGGAAGGAAAAGTTAGATTTTTTTCTTATGCCTCCCTTATAGCATATAATACTACTTGGTGACCTTACATACAAATTTTAAATAATTTTGGAGGAAATTTTGTTTTTTGAGAATTTTTACTTTTGGCACAACCACCCTGCCAAAAGAATAGTGTGGGTCACGTTGCACTTTTTATGGAGGGATCTAAATTACAGAAACTATACATGGTTGGATATATCTCGACATATACATCAGATTTGGACACTTTGCAACCAAAATCATCAGATTTTGTAGGGTGAAAATGGCCAAAAACCACCTAAAAAAACACCTTTTTGCCCTGTTTTTGGAGGCCATGCTATGTTTTTTGACCAGTCTTGGGAGAATTGATTTTGGAGGGGCTACACTTGATAATTTTAATTTCTTGAGGATTCCATTGTGTAGCAGATAGAAAGATATTTCCAATGAGCTATCATGAGCCCAATTTGGAGTTCAGGAAGTCCTCCAAAAGTGGCCTGCAACCGCACGTTGCACTTTTCCTTGGCCACGCTGCGCTTTTTCTAGGAGGGCGATTTTCTTCATCAGTTTGACCTAGTTTCAATTTTTACCTATGTAAATTATGTAATTAAGTATGTAAATGACGTAATAGTGGGTAATTAGTATTGTTGAGTTGTTTTGATGTAATTTGGCCTCATTTATGAAAGTGGTTAGAGTCAAAGTTAAAAGGAGAAGTTGTTTTAAACCTCCCTAGACATTAGGGTTTGGTTAGAACACCTCAAGGAGTAGTTCCTAGAGTCATGGATTTGACCGCTGAGAGTGGGGAGATGTTGTTTTGGTATTTATGTATCATTTTCTCAGTGATAGAACAAGTTGGACATCAGAGGAGAGAACTATTGTAGCTTGTACTTGGATGTTTTATGGAAATCAAAGGATATAATTTGCAAATATTATCTAGGAATTCATGTGCAGTAAGTTTGTGATGTTGTTTTTTCTCTGTTATAATTTTATATGAAAGATATTCATCTTCTCTTTCCATTTATCAATTCTTCAATGGTTTTCCTTACAGTTTATAAACATAATTCTTTGCATAGAGCTCTATTTTGATGGAAAAACCATTATGTGTTACTTTCTTTCTTGCTTAATGAATTCATGTTTCATGCTCATTAATACCTTTAACTTCTTCTGAACACTACACGACACCAACAAACCCTAAGAGCCATCACAAAAATATTTCTACCTTGCTCCTTTATATCTTTGTTGTTGTTACCCTTTTGATCCTTTGACCTAGCTACCAGTTTTTTCTCTCTTATCCAGCAACAAAACCCTAAATTTTCCAAAACCTACCTGAGCCTAGATATCTAGCCTAAAATCCTTTACATTCCAATCATCTCTTGGCTGTGATTTCATAGAGAGAGCCCTCTCTGGTTTGGTAGGGCTAGCTACCAAACTAAAAGCTTGGTCTGTGGTCACCTTCGTCGATCTCCTTATCAGCTTGGGAAAAGGTGGAGGATAACACTCACCACCTTCTTCATCTCCTTCAACACCTAAAAATACTCCTACTAGATCTCCAAAAGGACATGCTAACTCTCCTTTGATTAATTTTGATGTCAAGTTTGAATTGCCTATGTACAATGGGGAAGTAAATGCTGAAAAGTTGGATAATTGGCTTCGTCAAATTGAATTCTATTGCGGGATTAAAAAGATTAAGGATGAGGTTACAAACATCTAACTTGCTTTCTTCATTTGGAAAGTGAAGTCCTCATCTAATGGGAGGCCAGAACTCAAGAATATTTGAAGTGGTAAAATTATCTCTTCTTGGAATGATTTTATAGCTACATTAAGAATGCAATTTTATCCATTAGCTTATATGAAAAAATAAATTATGGATTGGCAAAATTTTAGACAAGTTAAAGGTCAGAATGTTCAAAGTTACACACAAGAATTTAGAAGAAGAACTTTAATCTTGGGTGTTGATTTGTCTTCACAAGATAATATCCTTAAATACATAGTTGGATTACATAGTTATTTGAGACATACTATGCTTTTGTTTAATCCCACCAATCTAGATGAAGTATGTGTTTAGGAAACTCATTTAGAAGATAGAGGCAAGAATTTTCCTCAATAGACTAGCAAGAAACCATCCAAATTTAGAGACAAAGGAAAGAGGAACTTTAAAGGCAAATGCAAAAAGAATGCTCCAATCAAGAAAGAGGGAGAGAAACTTACATGTAAACATTGTTCAAAAGAAGGCTATGATGAAGACCATTGTTGGAAATTACATCCAGAAATGAGTCCGAAGAAGTTCGATAACAAGGGGAAATAATAGGTTTATACAACTCAAAAATATCTAGGATCTGATTCAGGTGATGAAACCAAAATCACAACCATGGGAATAAAAGGTAAAGCTTCTAATGCAAATACTAGTTCTTCTAGTAAGCTTATTGACTCTCAAAATGAAAAGAAAGAATTGATATTTTCCATATCAGGGTCATTGCAAAACATACAAAAGTTGATACATTGTTTAATGGTGGTTCTCAAGTCAATCTTATCTCTGAAGTAATTTTTAAGAAACTAAATCTAGAAACTAATACTAAACCTTACCCTTTGGGATGGGTATGTGATGATGCCAAATTGCAAGTGACAAGAAAGTGCAAACTCAAATTTTCCATCACTACAAATTTTATAGATGAAGTAGAGGTTGATGTTGTACCATTTGACATATGTGGAATTGTTTTAGGGAGTCCATACTTGTATGATGGACAAGCCATATTCTATTTTCATGAGAATAAATATCATATTTTTAATAATGGAGTTGAGTGTATTACTAGAGCACATCGCAAGAAGATGAACTTATCTCTTGTAAGTGTTGGTCAGGTGAAAAGGCTTGTAAATGCTAGTAACAATTTTGTGTTGTTGATGATTAAAGCTAAAGGTACTGCTGAATCTGAAACTTCACATGAATTAGATTCAAAAGTCAAGCATGATTTGGTTGATGTTGTTAACACTTATGAAAAGATGTTTCAGGAACCATAAGGGTTTCCTCCTAAAAAAGGAATCCAACATGAGATTCATTTGCAGCAGGATGCACCACTTCCAAACATTGGTATGTATAGAATGTCATTTTTGGAGAATGCAGAAATCAAGAAGCAAATTCAAGAGTTGCTTGACAAAGGGGTCATCAGACCTAATACATCTCCTTATGGGTCTCCTATTGTCATGGTTCCAAATAAGGATGGTACATGGTGCATGTGTATGGATTTTAGAGCTTTGAACAAAATCATAATAAAGAATTGCTATCCTCTTCCTCACATTGATGATTTTCTAGATCAGTTAAAAGAAGTTGCTTATTTCACTAAGTTAGATTTGAGAAGTGGTTATCATCAAATAAGGATTGTTGAAGGTAATATTTGGAAAATTGCTTTCAAGACAAAACAAGGTTCATTTGAATGGTTAGTTATGTTGTTTGGGCTTTGCAATACACTTGAAACATTCATGAGAGTTATGAATGATGTCTTGAGACCATTCCTTGGTGATTTTATCATAGTCTACTTAGATGATATTCTATTTTCCAGTAAGACTCGTGAAGAGAATTTCAAACATGTGAAATGAGTTTTAGATGTCTTGAAAAAAGAGAAATTGTATTTGAAGATGTCTAAGTGTGAATTTGGGAAAAGCTATTTGGTTTATTCGGATCATATTGTAGGAGGGAGTGAATTGAAGATTGATCCATTAAAATTTGAAGTTATTGCTAATTGGCCTAAACCCACAATGTAACAAAAGTTAGGAGCTTTTTGGGAGTAGGGAAATATTGGAGAAAATTTATAGATAACTTCTTACTCAGTTCAGCACCATTACATACTTTGACAAGTGTGAAACAGGTCTTTTAGTGGGGAGGAAAGGAACAAAAATCCTTCGACACATTGAAAAATATCAATTCTTTCATTGAACAAATTCAGTGAGTGCATGAAAGAGTATAAGAGCAACTTGAGAAAAGAAAAGCCAAGTACAAAGCAATACATGACAAGCATTGGGTTGATTATGATTTCCAAGTGGGAGATCACGTTTGCTTATATATCAGTAAGGAAATAATTCAAGGAGAAGTTAAAAATCTCAAGCTAATTAGATATGGTCCTATACAATTTTTGGAGAAGATTGGTAGCAATGCTTTTCGATTAGATTTGCCACCTTACATGCAAAAGTATTCTGTTATGAATGTGGAAAAATTGAGATTGTATGAGCCTCCAATGATTGATGATCATGAAGAGAATGTTTAGATTCCATCTATAGAATATCTTTTTCCTGAATATTTAAATGAGTTGCAAGAAGACTCAATTATTGATAAGAGAACCAAGACTCCATGCAAAGGAAATATAAAGTATCTTCGAGTGGGGCTCAAAGGTAAAAATCCAAGTAAAGTAAGGTGGATTAAGATCAGGAAAGTGGAGCTATACCCTCACCTACTTGTTGAGTAAAAATAGACTTTTGGTGGTCCAAAAGCTTCTAGTGGGGAGGAATGATCCAGGGAATAAAAAATATGCTTAAAAATAAAAGTGCTCAAAATATTCTGAAACTAGTGCCAAATTGTAGATATCATTGTTTTGATTCCAACGAAGCTTGAATCGCCTCAATCTAACACCGTATGTGAAAATTATCGTGTTCTAAATTTTTCGACAAATCATTGAAAAGTCAACTTGAAGGGCTAACTAGACTGTTGACTGGGTAGGTCTTATGATGATGTGGTGTTGATGTTCGCAGGTGACTATGCAAGTACGGTGATCAAACAAGCTAATCCCATGCTAAAACATGGCAGGTGTTACATGTCAGCTTGGCAGATTTTTATTGGTTGGTGAGTTATGGATTAGCCAATTGGGAGGCACCACGTGGCCCTCAGGGTTCTTGCAAAATTTTGCTAAAGTTCTAACTGACCTTGGCACGAATCAACCCCACAACCTCTAGAAGAATAGTGCAATGTTTTATTCCCATACCACACATTTGGTTCTTAACACATATTGGTTAACGATTATTGTTAAATGGTAACAATTCAGCGATTGGGAGGGGGGGGTTCGGGCAAGCGGGTTCGCCCGACTGGCCCTAGCCCTAAGTTGCATGGCATATAATATAACCATATGCAAAGGTGGAGGGGGTAGGAAGTTGACCCCCAACCCCTGGTCTCGTTCTGTTAACTAAAACCATCGACAAAAATCAGGAGGGGTGGGGTGCATGGCACCTTGCCTGTGCCCTAGCCTGTGGTACTATCACCCAACATGTGATCAAGTGCAAGAATTAGGTGGGCTCATAGCCTATGGCCTACACCCCTGTCCACATTGAGCACTACATGACCGAACTAAGGGGCTATAGAATTGACATGTAACCATATTGGCGCATTTAAGTGTTCGACAAAATGCACCATTTTTGGCCAAATTTTCGCCTTTCCCGCACCAAATTTTCACTTGGTAGTTCCGCCAAAAGGAGTTTCATTTCCAGTTTATCCAGTTTGGTAATTTCGTAGGACATAGAACAAAGAAATGAACAAGTAGACCTAAGTTGGCCATTTTTCAGCCTTTTTGAGCCCAAGAAGAGCCCACACAAGGGTTTTTGGGTGTTCTGGACACAATGGAAACATTATTTTTGTGTTTTGAGAATTGCATGTTGATGTAATTGGAATTTTGAGCATATAATATAAAGGGCCAACATTGGAAGTTGGACCCAGAGACGTAGTTCAAGAGGGGTGAATTTTGTCATCAAATTGTTGTTTTGTGATGTCGCACTTTGCCTATTTTTCTATGGTTATATCTATAAAACTTAACTAAAATTACTAAGTTTATGTGCTTTTGCAATTTCGATCCATTTCCCACAAGAAACAAACTAGCTTGCAAACTTTTTCAAGAAACCTTCAAATTTTTAATTTCAGATCAAGGCACTACTTGGACATCCTCTAAATAATGTTTATCACTTTGTTGAATAGATTTAATTTGTTGGTAAATAATCTAATCAGTTAAGAATGAAACAATATAGTTACAGTCCATATTTGTTAGTCCTAAAACTTTTGATTCTACTTCAAGCATGTGTGGCTATTATGTTTTTAGAATATGAACATAGAATACTAGATGCATATCCAAATAAGTGGAAGGTTGAACTAGAAGTATTTCCTACTACCTTGATATTGGAGTAAGGCCATCGTAAAGAGGTTTTATCTTTTAATGATAATATTTAAACCCTTTTTTCTACAAGAATCCAAACTTTCTTTTTCTCAATTGGGTCTAGCCCAAGTGGTTTTGTGATGTAATATTATACTCTCCACCCAAGTTTTATTCCTGTAAGTGAAGCTTTGAGTTCCTACATAATCCAATTTACTCTAGGTACCATCCTCCAAATGAGGGGAAGTGCCTATTGGGTTTCCTTGAGAAATGTATTATGTGAATATGTGTGTGTGTGAATCTAAATGTAGTCACAAAATTAGAAAGGATTAGGTATTGTATGTGCATCATGTCTCCATTTGTATTTTCTAAACCTACTCAAAGAATATAATTTTTTTCTCAATGAAGGTCTCAACACTATCCCATTCTTTTGTGGTATGTGAAATGGAATATTTTAATGGTAATAGAAGTGAAACATCAACAATAATAGTAGGTTGAACATGAAAACAAGCGAGAAAGGGACTATGGTTAGTGGAATTATAAAGTATGTAGTTATTATCATTTAAAAATTTATATTTTCATCCCATGTATAACAGTGTGTATGGTTATATAGATGCAACAAATATATTAAGGTTTAGTTACCAACTTCACTTTGACCATCCATTTGAGGGTAGAAAGTTGTGGAACACATTAGCTTTGTGTCAAGCATAGTCCACAAGGCATACCAAAAATGGCTAATAAACCTAGAGTCATGATTTAACACTAAAGAGTAGAGAAATTCAAAATGATATTGAACATGAATGAAGATAAACAAGCAACATCAAAGGTTGCAATATCCTTCTTACAAGGACCCATGATAGCCATTTTAGAGAATCAATTGAAAATAAAAAATATGTAGTCATGTTAACATTTAGCCATTAGTAAACCATAAATCGATACTGATATATTTCTAAGGTCTATAGGACATAATCAAATGAGTATGCATACCTAAATGGTGATTTTTCAATTCAAGAATAGAACATACAACACAATATTTGAGGTGGTGTTGAATATCATGTCCCATATCTGGCTAATAAAAGACTTGTTTTAAAGTTGCAACTATCTATGATATCATAAAATTTCCAACAAAATTTGAGAAATGAGATTACCAAATCGATAAATCCCTACATTCACTTGCAAATAGGTAAATCTTATCAATTCAACAGAGAAGATCATTTTGTAGATGAAAATCAATTAAATTGGTAGAACGTCTAGTGGAGGAAGTGTACCATTCTTTTCAAATAGTTGCGTAAACTTCTCCAATTTTTTTGTGTGTATTGTAGAACTTTGGAAAATGTTACGTATCACACCATTTTGTATCAAGAACCACTCCCAATGTCATATAGGTGGTTGAATCATATAGAAGTTTACATTGTTATCTCTTCAACGTAAATGTTTAGAAACCAAATGGAATTTGTATAAGAAAGTCCATTTTGTATGTGGCATGTTCTCAAGTTTGCTCCAAACTTGTAGGAACTAAAGTGGTTTATGGTTAGAATGCGTAATGATCTATTTTCTCTACACATAGTGTCTCCATGGGTAAAACACAATAGAATGACATTGTTGTGTCAGATAAAAGACGCATCCCATAATCATATGCATCATCCTCTATATCAAAAGGATGAGCTAGATATATTAATGTAAGCATAGGTGCAATGCATAGTTTCTACCTCTTCACTTCTTCAAAAGCTTATTGTTGTACCTTGGTCCATATGATGAAACCTTGTTTATTCAACTTTCCTCTTAGTATTTGTCTAAGTTGTCAAGTGTAAGAATATTGGAACAAAAAGTCTAGAAATTAACCAATACAGAAAAATGAATTGAATTTATAAGGTATTATTTAGCATAGAATAATCATGAATCACTACTAGTTTATCAAGATCAATTAGAATTACTTCCTAGACAATTTTGAACCCAATGTAACTTGTGGATCTCATTGAAAATGAACACTTGGAAATGTCTATCTATGACTTATGTCAACAATGAGTGCACCATCTAGTATATATGTTGAACATGTTCATCTAATGATTTGTTGAAAATTAAGATGTCATCAATGTACACCAACATGAGTTCATTCAAGAATGTTTGGAGCTCACCATTCATTAATTACATGAATGTTGAAGGAGATTTAGTAAAATTGGAAATTAATCACTTATTTTTTGGATTTAAAAGAAGTCTTCCATACATCTTATGAGTGTATGAACATGATGATATCATGCCCTGAGATCAATCTGAGAGAAGAATTGAGTTCCTCAAAGTTGATCCAAAAGGTTAGTGATTCTTAGTAAATGACATAATTTTTTTACGATTATCTTATAAAATGCCATATCGTTTATAGTTAAGTGCCACATGTCATCTTTCACACTAATTCCAAGACTATGGGATGGCCATGAGGTGAAGAACTTAATAAAATACTTCCAAACTTAATGACCTCTTGAATCTATCATCATATCTCGTCATTCTCCCATAAAGAGTTGTGAGAAAGTGGTCCGTGTTATAGTGGTAACTTCCAAATAAATCTAATCGTGTTCTGTATAATGCATTGGTACTTCTTGTGGATCCTTGAATGTGTTACTACATTATTTCAGGGTTACATCCCATCATTAGCACTATTGCTTCTGCTATTTCATTCCTTTTTTGTTGACAATAGACATCTTCTAGATGCACATGTTCCTCTGATTGAAAATGTAACTACTATTAGCCTTCATAATGTAATTCAAATGTACCACTGATGTATTTATTATATTCATCATTATTATTTTATTTTAGTCAAAGCATGATGTTCATGCTTATAGAGTCAATTTAGTCAAAAGATAATTTATTGGGAGTTAAAAGAAATGTAATTGAATCAAGTCTCATTTGGACTTCCTGTAAGAAAAATGAATTTATTTTTTATTTTGAGTCAAAGAGTCAAAATGTTATCCACAAGACCAAGTCAAACCTCCTTGAACAAGTCGGCCTAAGACACATCTATTTGACCCTCTGGACATGTATATATACAAGTCAACTCAACCACTTGAGGGGTTGTTCATCCATCTATCATAACACATCAATTTATGTGCAAGAACAAGAAGAAAAATCAACGAAAGTCAAATGAGAGAGAAGCCGAGATTTTTTCCCCTAATTTTTCTCACACTGAGGTTTTTGTTGTTTTCTAGGTGTTGTTACAAGGCCGAAATTCCAGGAACCAAAGTTACAGGGGTGGAAAATTTTAGGAGTTGACCAGATTTCAAAGATTTGATTGGCGTTGATTTTTGTTGACTTGGAATTGATTGGAGGAGACTTGGGTAAGGGCTTACTTGGGTATTTGTGGTAGTCTTGGTCTTGGCGTTGGGTCTTGGATATCTCACTTTGATTTGATTATATAAGAAGAGGATTTTTGGGTTTTCCCTCTTGTGGGGTTTTGCCCAGGCTTGGATCCTAATTTCTTGTATTCTTTGTCTCTCTATGATATTTATGTTTTTGGTAAGATAATATAAATTTAATAAGAATCCAAAAAAAATTCACAAGTAATTATCAAGTAAAAGAAATCAACCATTATCTACTGGCATCTTGGTTTTTCAACATGGTATCGGAACTATGGTGAAAAGAAGGAAGCTTGAAGATCACAAATTGTTAGCACAATTGAATACATCTTTGCTGCAACTATCTATTCTCTCTCTTTTCAATAAGCATCTATCCAAGGCTACTTCAAGATGTTTGTACCCTTATTTCCATCTGAAATGATTCTCAAGGTCAAATACAACATTGTTAATTTTCCATGGTTATTAGACCGAGTCCTAGAGAAGTCTATGCCAAGACCTAGAAGAGAAGATTGATACCTCCATTGTGAAGATCAGATTACTTAGAACCTATAACATTACCATGGACCTAGGCTTAATCAACGATTCAATATCATAAGAAGTTCTCTATACAAAGGCTCTGTGATGCACACTACAGGAAGGCAACATATCCTTTGTGGCATTCGAATTCTCTAAGGTGACATAATGAATATGTATGAACAAGTCCAAAGATCAAATGACATCCAAATAATTTCATTCTATATATGGAAAGCATCAAAGTCCAGTTAAAAAATTTTTGTGGTACTATGTTTGATGAAATAGCTTGTACGGAGAGTCTTATTATTTCTAAGCACAGTAAAGTTTATATGCTAGTATACAGATCTAAGGATTATCAACTTTATGCGAAGGCATGATGTCTATTATAATCTGAAGCCGATATTGTTACAGTGAAGGACAAACCTACAACGCTTTGTCTTGACTTTTTGGAAGATCACCTTGCTGGGCCTTAAGTCAGTAGTATATCGTGGAAGGGACCAGAACTATGTAAAACATCACTAGAGGTTGAGACCTTGTAAAATCTGTGGAAGAAATGTAAAACATACTTCTGTGACACAGGCATATGATGCAATTATGCTTGCAAGACTTACCTCATTTACATAGAATAAAGACTAATCACATCATCGAAGTCGACCAATACAATATAATAAAATTTGATAAGGGATTGAAGATTGGTGGAAAGACCATAAACAATATATGTGCCAAGAACATTGCAAGTAGCCCTAAGAAATTCTATGATCAACATCCTATTTTGATAACTGGAGGTCTAAGGTACATCTATTGAAGGAAGTCGACTCATACTAAACTAAAGAAACATGACTAGATCTCTACAAGGATGCATAGGTAAGGTTGAAGAGGTATGTATAATTTTTTTGCATTTCATGATCTATGTCAATTATATTAAGTCCTCTAGGTCATGGTGATGATCTTTTGAAAGATAGTAAAAGGGTCTGGATAGATATATATTAGAGACCATGACATAATTGATATGTTAGCATTCATATTATTTCCTTATGAAGACTAGGTCAATGAATGAAGTATTATGTATAGTAGACTTGTCAATAATGTCTCTAAGGTTTTGCAAACTGACCTATTAATATGCTTGTAGAATTTGCAAATTTTTAAATGGTGGATATTGGAATCTAGAGTTTGTAAATCCTAGCAAAAAATTGATTTAGAAAACCCTAGGAACAAAACCCCCATTGTTTCTGATGTAAAAAGAAAATCCTAGCTCTTAAGAATCACAAGAATGACACTATGTTGATATGGGAACAAGGCTAGTGAACAAGTCCAAGTTTAAGAGGGAGTTTACCTTCTTCAAAAAGATAAGTATTCTGCATCCCCTTGATTACTACTACTACTATTAACTTTGTACTTTGCCTATATTTGTTCTTTCATAATCTTCTAATAAAGGTTGTAGGTCAATAAATATCTATCTAAGCTTGATTAGCAGATGGAAGAAGTGGAAGAACACAACAAAGCATGAAGATTAAGAAGGAAGAAGAAGAAGTCAATTAGATGACAACACGAAAGAAGAAGTTCACCTACCTCAACTAGAAAGAGGGAGCTCTAATTAGTTCAAATCAGGAACACATAGATTGGGATGACAATATTGATGACGATAAAGATACTATTGATGATTGGGAGCTGATATTATTTCTTGGAAGAGCATGAAGCATAATTCTATTGAATATGGAGAAAGAAGATGTGAATGCTTGTGCAATTAGTTGTGAAGAAGTTTGGCTCCACAAATTCTTTGATGAACTACTTGATGACATGTTGGATTCAAAGTTGCATGAATATTGTCAAAGAATTAGGAAGGTCGAAGTGCTTTATGATTGAAAAATATGATGCAAATAAAACAACAACAAATCTTCACAGAAAAACAGCTAGCCGATGCATTAATGGGTATTTTGAAAATCTGAGGCTTGTGGTTATTTCTCCTTGTTTGAGAGGGAGTGAGGATCTCCACCCTAGTTGAGAGGGAGTGATGGTGGACACCGTATTCTCCATCTATCATGTACTATGGCCAAGACTAACAGTTGTAAGCTTAGTAAAGGCACTAACTTGGAGAATGGTGTATTGGATAAGAATCTAGGACCAATATCCTTTTAGAGTTTGTGCTTTGACCAGGACTAATCATCGTAAGTCAAGGTCATTAATCCAAGAATAGTCTTGAGGAACGATATTTCCTAGTGGATTAGGAAATGGCCCTATGAGGATATACTTGGTGAAATTTTGGATGGGGTATGTGCTTGAGAGGTGGTGGTGTCAAAATTTATGCCTCCTAGCATTATGCTCTGATTTATTGGAGAGATAGAACTTATAAGGCAAGGCCTTGCTATATTGACAATGTTGGTTATGATGATGAAAAATCATCATTGATTCTTATCAATCTGGATCCTTTCTTATGGGAATATTTCAACTTGAAAGTATCTTGTTATGTCATTATGAATACCTCCCTAGTTCAAAGGGAGTGTTGGAAATGTAACTAGTGTCAATTTTTATAATGTAATTCAAATGTACCATTGATGTATTTATTATAGTTATCATTATTATTTTATTTTAGCCAAAGCATGTTCTTCATGCTTATAGGGTCAATTGAGTCAAAAAAAAATTATTGGGAGTCAAAAGAAATGTTATTGAGTCAAGTCCCATTTGGACTTCTTGTAAGAAAAGGAAAAGTATTTTTATAGTCATAAAGTCAAAATGTCATCCATAAGACCAAGTCAGTCCTCCTTGAACAAGTTAGCCTTACAGGCATCTATTTGACCGTCCTTGACATGTATATACTATATATACAAGCCAACTTGACCACTTGAGGAGCTATTCATCCAACTATCATAACACATCTATTTATGTGCAAGAACAAGAAGAAAAATAAATGAAAGTCAAAGGATAGAGAAGATGAGCTATTTCTGCCCTAATTCTACTCACACATGCAAAGTTTCTGCAGTTTTTCAGACATTGTTACAGGGCCGAAATTTCAGGGGCCAAAATTACAAGGGGCTGAAATTTCAGGAGTTGATCAAATTTCATAGATTTGACCAACATTGACTTTTGTTGACTTGGACTTGATTGGAGGAGCCTTCGAGGAGCATTGGCTTAGGTCTTTGTGGCAGCCTTGGTCTTGGTCTTGGATATCTCACTTTGATCAGATTCTATAAGAAGAGGATTTATGGGTTTTCCCCCTTGTGGGGTTTTCCCTAGGCTTGAAGCCTAATTTCTTGTGTTCTTTGTCTCTTTGTGATCTTTATGTTTTTGGTAATTGTTTGATGAAGAGAATATAAATTTAATAAGAAGCCAAGAAGCATTCACAAGTAATTATTAAGAAAGAGAAATCAATCATTATCTACTAGCATCTTGGTTTCTCAACATCTCTTGCATGCCTAATGGTGATGAGAAAAAAAAATTGAGCTTGTGCGATGATCTTCCAAGCTTGCTTGGAATAGATAGTTTGTAGATTTTGGAAAGGTGTAGGCTTGACCATCAATCAATACATGCCACTTGGGGTTGTGCATCTTACTTCCCATGTTGATCCTAGAAATAAGTTTCCCAAGAGTAACATCTCATATTTCCCCAACGCAATATCGCAAAGGACCCCATCTTACCATGTTGAATTTTATTCAAAAGATGGCATCATTTATTAAGAATCACTCCCTCCCATCTAAGAAGGTAAGGACATTGTAGGTTATTATCAATGCTTAGTCTCAATATCTTTGCAATGTAAGCAAGAACCCCATGGCCTTGTTTCTAGTATACAAATGTTGCCACTACTTATAATAATCATGGCATATGTCTAATAAGCATGTCCATGGGGGTGGAAATGGTCCTTCATGGCTGTTTTGAAGCCTTTCCACATGGTCATAGTATCACCCACAACCCACATCATTCCTTTGTTCATAGTATCACCCACAACCCACATCATTCCTTTGTTGAGTGGAGGAGTACCACCAACAAAGTGCATTTGAGGCAGATTTAGAGGTAGCGAAAAAAATGCTTCTTCTCATTAGGAAATATAATCAAAGGCACTGAAATTTCGTGTAACGAAAAATGAATGAAGTGACAATGATTGTATGAGGGCACCTGCTCTGTTACGTTACGTATGCATGAAGAAATTTAAACCATTATCTGCTAGCATGAAGAAATTTAAACCATTATCTGCTATCGGCCAGCCAGGGAGGTGAGGCCCAGTTAGACCAACTATAACATAAAGTCATGCTTTTTTCATGAGAAATTCCTACCATATTCTCTCATTCCTCGTTCTCTTTCTGTTCAACCAATTATAAATTCTTGTATCATTAGCTTTCAGTCAAAATGCTAACATCTTTATGACAATGGTAGATAACCACAGTGAGTTTTCTCAAATTTTTTATATAATATTTTCTGCTGAGTGGTTAGTTGATGAGATTCAGTATTGGGTTAGTTTGATGTTAACATGCATTTGGTTTATAAACGGGCAGATGGCAGGGATACTGGATCTACTTTTGGGTTAGTTTAGTGTTAATCTGGACTTGGTTTATCAAATGGCTGATGACAACAATACTATATGTCATTTTAATCTAATATATACATATAATATTAATTAAATGAATAATATACATATAATATAATTAAATTAAATGTTTAGGATACTGTATTTTTCAGTTAGCATAATGTCAATCTGGATTTGGTTTATCAAATGGCTGATCACCAGAATACTATATGTAATTTTAATACAAATATAATTAAATGCTTTAGTTTAATCCACGGTTTTAATCTTAATTTTTTGTATTCTTTGTTTCTTTGTGATATTTATATTTTTGGTAAGATAATATAAATTAATAAGAATCCAAAAAACATTCATAAGTAATTATCAAGTAAAAGAAATCAACCATTATCTACTCTCATCTTGGTTTTTCAACATGGTAGGTTTTTCAACATGGTATGGGAACTATGGTGAAAAAAAAAGGTTTGAAGATCACAAATTGTTAGCACGATTGAATACATCTTTGCTGCAACTATCTATTCTCTCTCTTTTCAATAAGCATCTATCCAAGGCTACTTCAGGATGTTTGTACCCTTATTTCCATCTGAAATGTTTCTCAAGGTCAAATACAACATTGTTATTTTTCCATGGTTATTAGACCGAGTCCTAGAGAAGTCTATGCCAAGATCTAGAAGAGAAGATTGATACCTCCATTGTGAAGATCAGATTACTTAGAACCTGTAACATTATCATGGACCTAGGTTTAATCAACGATTCAATATCATCAAAAATTCTCTATACAAAGACTCTGTGATGGATGCTACAGGAAGGCAACACATCCTTTGTGGCATTCGAATTTTCTAAGTTGACATAATGAATACGTATGAACAAGTCCATAGATCAAATGACATCCAAATAATTTCATTCTCTATATGGAAAGCATCAAAGTCCAGTTCAAAAAAATTTGTGGTACTATGTTTGATGAAATAGCTTATCCGGAGAGTCTTATTATTTCTATGCACAGTCTATGACAATAATTCTTACGACAATGAAGTGTAGACAAGGGCAGAGACAAGAATATAAAAATCAAAGTTTGAAGCATCATATCTACCTTGCTTTAACATTTCTCTGAAAGACGAAGTCAGTTCTATACCTCTGTGGCAGAGTTCTATGAGTCTCGAAGCACCCAAATCCATCTCTGTATTATATCTGCATGATCTCTAAAGCAATTCAAGCTATTGATGTATCTCTGTAGTACATTCAAGCATAAATCTCCTAAAGACAATCTCCTCTATGGAACACAATACATATATATAGATATATATCTGTGACAACGTTAGTATGTAGTCCTGTATCTCTTATTCATGTGAAGGACTGTAACATCATGGAAAAGTATGAGCGAAATTCAAGGCATCTATATTGACACCAAGTAACAAACAATACTTATCCAAGAACTGAACTACAGAAGACAACTGAAATTTTTCTAAATAGTCAAGTCTTGGATACAAATGTTGAATTTCTGTGTGGCAGCCTATGCGAAATATTATGTGAACTTTGTGGCAATATACATATGCATTTATGTGACAATATCCTCTGTAAAATCTGAGACACATTGGTTATGTATGAAGATCTGAGGAATGATTACTCCATGATATATGCGTCTATATCAAGGATAAAGTTTATATGCTAGTATAAAGAGATCTAAGGATTATCAACTTTATGCGAAGGCATGATGTCTATTATAATCTGAAGCCGATATCGTTACAATGAAGGACAAACCTACAACTCTTTGTCTTGACTTTTTGGAAGATCACCTTGCTGGACCTTACGTCGGTAGTATATAGTGGAATGGACCAGAACTATGTAAAACATCACTAGAGGTTGAGACCCTGTAAAATCTGTGGAAGACATGTGAAACATACTTCTGTGACACAAGCATATGATTCAATTATGCTTGCAAAGACTTACCTCATTTACATAGAATAAAGACTAATCACATCATCAAAGTCGACCAATACAATATAATAAAATTTGATAAGGGATTGAAGATTGGTGGAAAGACCATAAACAATATATATGCAAAGAACATTGCAAGTAGCCCTAAGAAATTCCTATGATCAACATCCTAGTTTGATAAGTAGAGGTCTAAGGTACATCTATTAGAGGAAGTACAAGGATGCATAGGTAAGGTTGAAGAGGTATGTATAATTTTTTTGCATTTCATGATCTATGTCAATTATATTAAGTCCTCTAGGTCATGGTGATGATCTTTTGAAAGATAGTAAAAGGCTTTGGATAGATATATATTAGAGACCGTGACATACTTGATATGGTAGCATTCATATTATTTACTTATGAAGACTAGGTCAATGAATGAAGTATTATGTATAGCAGACTTGTCAATAATGTCTCTAAGGTTTCGCAAACTAATCTATTAATATGCTTGTAGAATTTTCAAATTCTTAAATGGTGGATATTGGAATCTAGGGTTTGTAAATCCTAGCAAAAAATTGATTTAGAAAACCCTAGGAACAAAACCTCCAACTAATTGTTTCTGATGTAAAAAGAAAATCCTAGCTCTTAAGAATCACAAGAATGACACTATGTTGATATGGGAACAAGGTTGGTGAACAAGTCCAAGTTTAAGAGGCAGTTTACCTTCTTCAAAAAGATAAGTATTCTACATCCCCTTGATTACTACTATTACTATTAACTTTGTACTTTGCCTATATTTGTCCTTTCATAGTCTTCTAATAAAGGTTGTAGGTCAAGAAATATCTATCTAAGCTTGATTAGCAGATGGAAGAAGTGGAAGAACACGACAAAGCATGAAGATTAAGAAGGAAGAAGAAGTTCACCTACCTCAACTAGAAAGAGGGAGCTCTAATTGGTTCAAATTAGGAACACATTGATTGGGATGACAATATTGATGACAATAAAGATACTATTGATGATTGGGAGCTGATATTATTTCTTGGAAGAGCATGAAGCATAATTCTATTGAATATGAAGAAAGAAGATGTGAATGCTTGTGCAATTAGTTGTGAAGAAGTTTGGATCCATAAATTCTTTGATGAACTACTTGATGACATGTTGGATTCAAAGTTGCATGAATATTGTCAAAGAATTAGGAAGGTTGAAGTGCTTTATGATTCAAAAATATGACGCAAATAAAAGCTTAGAGGCTACAACAAATCTTCGCAGAAGAATAGGTAGCTGATGCATTAATGAGTATTTTGAAAACCTGAGGCTTGTGGTTATTTCTCCTTGTTTGAGAGGGAGTGAGGATCTCCACCCTATTTGAGAGGGAGTGATGGTGGACACTGTATTCTCCATCTGTCATGTACTATGGCCAAGACTAAAAGTTGTAAGCTTAGTAAAGGCACTAGCTTGGAGAATGGTGTATTGGATAAGAATCTAGGACCAATATTCTTTTAGAGTTTGTGCTTTAACCAGGACTAATATTCGTAAGTCAAGTTCATTAATCCAAGAATAGTCTCGAGGACCAATATTTCCTAGTGGATTAGGAAATGGTCCTATGAGGACATACCTGGTGAAATTTTGGAGGGAGTACGAGCTTGAGAGGTGGTGGTGTCCAAATTTATGCCTCCTAGCATTATGCTCTAATTTATTGGAGAGATAGAGCTTATAAGGCAAGGCCTTGCTATTTTGACAATGTTGGTTATGATGATGAAAAATCATCATTGATGCTTATCAATCTAGATCCTTTCTTATGGGAATATTTCAACTTGAAAGTATCTTGTTATGTCATTATGAATCCTCCCTAGTTCAAAGGGAGTGTTGGAAATGTAACTAGTGTCAATTTTCATAATGTAATTCAAATGTACCATTGATGTATTTATTATAGTTATCATTATTATTTTATTTTAGCCAAAGCATGTTCTTCATGCTTATAGGGTCAATTGAGTCAAAAAAGAAATTATTGGGAGCCAAAAGAAATGTAATTGAGTCAAGTCCCATTTGGACTTCTTGTAAGAAAAGGAAAAGTATTTTTATAGTCATGGAGTCAAAATGTCATCCACAAGACCAAGTCGGCCCTCCTTGGACAAGTTAGCCTTAGAGGCATCTATTTGACCATCCTTGACATGTATATATACAAGTCAACTTGACCACTTGAGGAGC
The DNA here is from genome assembly GCA_000404065.3 of Pinus taeda. Taxonomy (NCBI): domain Eukaryota; kingdom Viridiplantae; phylum Streptophyta; class Pinopsida; order Pinales; family Pinaceae; genus Pinus; species Pinus taeda. The sequence goes on from APFE031568623.1 coordinate 26,403, forward strand.
TATTCATCGAGCTATCGTAACACATCTATTTATATGCAAGAACAAGAAGAAAAATAAATGAAAGTCAAAGGAGAGAGAAGATGAGCTATTTCTGCCCTAATTCTACTCACACATGCGAAGTTTCTGCAGTTTTTCAGATGTTGTTACAGGGCCGAAATTTCAGGGGCCAAAATTACAAGGGGCCGAAATTTCAGGAGTTGATCAAATTTCATAGATTTGACCAACATTGACTTTTATTGACTTGGACTTGATTGGAAGAGCCTTCGAGGAGCATTGGCTTAGGTCTTTGTGGCAGCCTTGGTCTTGGTCTTGGATATCTCACTTTGATCAGATTCTATAAGAAGAGGATTTTTGGGTTTTCCCCCTTGTGGGGTTTTTCCCAGGCTTGAAGCCTAATTTCTTGTGTTCTTTGTCTCTTTGTGATCTTTATGTTTTTGGTAATTGCTTGATGAAGAGAATATAAATTTAATAAGAAGCCAAGAAGCATTCACACGTAATTATTAAGTAAGATAAATCAATCATTATTTACTAGCATCTTGGTTTCTCAACATCTCTTGCATGCCTAATGGTGATGAGAAAAAAAAATTGTGGTTGTGTGATGATCTTCCAAGCTTGCTTGGAATAGATAGTTTGTAGTTTTTGGAAAGGTGTAGGCTTGACCATCAATCAATATATGCCACTTGGGGTTGTGCATCTTACTTCCCATGTTGATCCCAAAAATAAGTTTCCCAATAATAACATCTCATATTTCCCCAACGCAATATCGCAGAGGACCCCATCTTACAATGTTGAATTTTATTCAAAAGATGGAATCATTTATTAAGAATCACTCCCTCCCATCTAAGAAGGTAAGGACATTGTAGGTTATTATCAATGCTTAGTCTCAATATCTTTGCTACAACAACATAAATAATGTTCTTTGTGTACTCCCACTATTAATGATAATGTGGACATGTTTTCCTGATCCAATCATAACTTGGTGTAAAACATTAACCTATCTCTCTTCTTACTAATTTGGACTATTAATACACAATTGTTGAACTTTATTTACTACTATTGCTTATTGGAATTGAGTCAATGGAATTTTTCTGTGACACTGTCAAAGTGACACAATTGTTCTTGCTAGACAAGGTTGAGGCTATGGAACGATGATGATAACTTGATGTTTATACATCACCATCCTTGCAACCCACATTATTCATTGGAATGTGACTTTGTATTGTGATGTTCAACAATTCCTTGAATGACTAGGCTTATGTACAATCTACTAATTTGAGTACCAGTTTGACTACCCTTTATTTCTCTCCTGGTCACCAATAGGTTTCCTTTGGCCAATTTTCTAATTCATTAACTTATGTTGCTGTTTTCCTTTACCAACATGATTCTTCGAATTCTTCTTTACCCTAAGGGTGAAATAATAAGCATCTTCCAACATATTGGTGGTCAAGAAGACTATTTAGTCATAGATTATACCAATGCAAAGTTACTTTAAACTTTAGATTTTTCCATTGCTTAGGGACCTGCTATCCCATTTGACTATGATTCTATGAAACTTTGCAATGTAATAAAAAACCCTACAGCTTTGTTTCTAGTATGCAAGCATCTGCCAACATATTAGTGATCAAGAAGACTATTTATTCATAGATTATATCAATGCAATATTACTTTAAACTTTAGATTTTTCCATTACTCAGGAACCTAGTATCCCATTTGACTATGATTCTATGAAACTTTGCAATGTAAGCAAGAACCCTATGGCCTTGTTTCTAGTATACAAATGCTGCCACTACTTATAATAATCATGGCATATGTCCAATAAGCATGTCCATGGGGTGGAAATTGTCCCTCATGGCTGTTCTGAGGCCTTTCCACATGGTCATAGTATCACCCACAACCCACATCATTCCTTTGTTGAGTGAAGGAGTACCACCAACAAAGTGCGTGCATTGGAGGCAGATTTGGAGGTAGCGAAAAAAATGCTTCTCCTCATTAGGAAATATAATCAAAGGCGCTAAAATTTCGTGTAACGAAAAATGAATGAAGTGACAATGATTGTATGTGGGCACCTGCTCTGTTACGTTACGTATGCATGAAGAAATTTAAACCATTATCTGCTATCGGCCACCCAGGGAGGTGAGGCCCAGTTAGGCCAACTGTAACATAAAGTCATGCTTTTTTCATGAGAAATTCCTACAATATTCTCTCATTGCTCGTTCTCTTTCTGTTCAACCAATTTTAAATTCTTGCATCATTAGCTTTCACTAGAAAAGCTAACATCTTTATGACAATGGCAGATAACCACAGTGAGTTTTCCCAAATTTTTTATATAATATTTTCTGCTGAGTGGTTAGTTGAAGAGATTCAGTATTGGGTTAGTTTAATGTAAACATGCATATGGTTTAACATCTTTATGACAATGGCAGATAACCACAGCGAGTTTTCTCAAATTTTTTATATAATATTTTCTGCTGAGTGGTTAGTTGATGAGATTCAGTGTTGGGTTAGTTTAATGTAAACATGCATTTGGTTTATAAACTGGCAGATGGCAGGGATACTGGATCTACTTTTAAGTTAGTTTAGTGTTAATCTGGACTTGGTTGATGAAATGGCTGATGACAGCAATACCATGTCATTTTAATATAATATATAGATATAATATAATTAAATTAAATGGTTAGGATATTGTATTTATTTTTCAGTTAGTATAATGTGTTAATGGAATTTTGTTTATCAAATGGCTGATAACAAGGAATATTATATATAATTTTAATACAAATATAATTAAATTATTTAGTTTAATCAGATGTTTTTGCTAGAAACTTATGAAAATTTCAGTAATATTTTGTAAATCTAGATTTACAGCTGTCAGATTTCAAAGTTTTGAGTGCCTTAAAAGTTTTTGATGATGCTGAATCCATTTCTATCATCAAAAACAATGATTTCAAAAAACATGAATTTAACTCATTAAATAAATGATAATAATTTTAAAATTTTATAAAATAAAAAATGATAATTTTATATACTCATAATATGAAATATTCAATTAATTTTATATTTTTAATTTAAATAAATTATTTTTATTACTAAAATAATACTATAATATTAAATAAATATATTATATATTTATATATAACCACTCCACTCAAGGAATTTTAACTTGCATCAAATCCATTATAAACTATAATATCATGCTTTGTCCATGATATAATCCTCCTTATCCTTTCATTACATGCACTCTTCTATTCAACCAATTATGAATCCTTCATTTATTTATTACTATTCATCAACAACCACCCAATTACATTAAATCCATTATCAACTATATAATATCTTGGTTTGTGCTCTCATTCCTTTCTCTTTTTTCTTCAGCCAATCATGAATCCTTTTACATTTCTCAACTCATGAAGCTCTGGCCAATCATTCATGTTAAAAGCCAAATCCTCTGAAAGAGAATGACAGATGAGGACATTATGAAGGGACACTAGATGTGATTTTTCAAATTAGTTAGAAAAGTCAATCCTCTTAATCCGATTGGTAAATAAACACACTATGAAGGGGTATTCGTTGTGACTTTTTAAAGTTGTTATATACAGTATAAGTGGTTAGTTGAAATATATAAAGAAATACATAGATATATGGTTAAGCGATTAGTTTATATACATTAAATATTTTTTATTTTTTATATTTAAAATTTGTTATATAAAGGATAAGGGGTTAGTTTAAATATAAATATTTATTAAGAAGATAAGTTGATTTGTATTTATGTTAAATAATTGCGTGGAGAGATTTTTTCTGGTTTAGTATGGTAGAGATGTTGTAATGTTTACATTTTGACTTGGTCATAATAAAATAAAAAACATAAAATTGATAATTGTAATTAATAATTAAACTTGCCTAGGTCTATCTTAATTCTAGATCTACCTATGTCTAGAGGGATCAAATCTCTTGAGATACAAACATCTTTAGAGTGACAAGAGATCTGATTATTTTTTAATTTTGATTAGATTTGATTATTCTTAGCGCTTGGTAGATATAGAATTAAGATGGATTTAAGTTTGGTAATTGCTATAAGTCAAAATTACTCTTAACTTGACATATCTATTGAATCTTCCACATCTTGTGTTTTTTGTAGATTGCATGGCATCTAGACATAAAAATTCATAAAATAAATGTGCAACTTAAAATACACCATAGAAGTTTTTCCTATATTATTTGTAGTTTTTATGGTGATCATTAGTTCCCTGCAAAAAGTAAAAGTAAAGGGCACATTGCTTCATGACACAACTAAAAAAATCAGACTTTCATTTGTTTAATTATAAACCACTTTACTAATGTGAACATTACTTGGCCCAACTTTAAACAAAGTTATATCATTTTGTTGAGTAAACTTGATTTACTGATAAATTTCATCCATTAAAGATGGTACAATATGGTTCGAGCCCACATTTGTTAATCTTAAAACCTTTGGTTCTGTTTCAAGCACACTTGAATAATATGTCTTTAGAATATCAACATAGAATACTAGATGCATAACAAAATGAGGTGGAAGGTTGAAATAAAAGGAATTATTTCCAACTACCTTGATAATGGAGTAAAGACCATACTAAAGAAGTTTTATCTTTTGAAGATAACCTTTAAACCTTTCTTTCTATAATTGAATCGAAACTTGGTTTTTTTAATTGGGTCTAGTCTAAGTGGTTGTATTATGGAGTGCTATCCTCCTCACCCAAGATTTATTCCCATAAGTGACATGATAAAGCTTCAAGCTTTTACACAATCCAATTTCACATGGGTACCATCCTCAAAATGAGGGGATGTGCCTGATGGGTTTCATAGTGAAATGCATTAAGCGGAGAAACAAATAAAATTGAATTCAAACTTGGTCACAACATTGAAAATAATGAGGTATTATGTTTGCATCATGTCTCTATTTGTATTTCAACTACATGTATTGCACGGGGGCTTCAGTGGAGGAGAAATACAATACCGCGCGCATTCATATTGAGGGATATGTATTGAGGAAAAAATGACATAATATATTGAGCATATCATAGGGGGTAAAGGGTTTTAATATTAGCAGGTATAAAAAATGGAGCTCAAAGTTAATGAAAAAATATAAAGTGGTATAAAAAATGTTAATGAAAAAATGGATATCTACAATATCTAGTGAAAGTAAGGGTTTTTTCGATTGGAAAAGTGTATTGGGTTTATATTGGTAGGGGGCTAAATAATGTTATTTTAAGAGGTATTTTCCAATATGTAGTCAAATTAAGGGTATTGGTTAGTATGTCATTAATGCACGTGATATATGTCATAGTTTCATAGAGTGAACCCCCTATGATCTATTGTCAAATAAACTAAACCTATGCATGGATTAGATGAAGTTAGTTAACGAAGGCCTCAACCCTATCTCATTTCTTTGTGATTTGTGAAGTGGAGGATGTTGATGGTGGTAGAAGTGCAACATCAATATGACTAGTTGGTTGAGAACAAAAACAAGTGTGTAATTGACTATGGCCAATGGAATTATGAGGTATATAGTTATCAACATTTAATAAAAGTTTTATTTTCATCCCACATATGGGGGCATGCGTGTTTATATATATGCAACAAATGTAACGAGATTTAATTGACAACTTTAGTTGGACCATCAATTTGAGAGAGGAAAGTTATGGAACACATTAGCTTTGCACGACATGCATAATTTGTCGAGCATTACTAAAGATGGAAAAAGATAGATTCATGGAAAACATAGAATCATGGTTTGACACTACATAGGAAGGAAATCCAAAATGTTACCAAACATGAATGTAGATAAACAAACATCATCAAAGGTTGCAGTAGCCTTCTTACAAGGAGCTACCAAATCCATTTTAGAGAATAATTTGACAACAACAAATATGCACTTATGTTAAAATTTATCCAGTAATAAACCATAAATCTACACTAAAGATTCCTAAGATTTAGAGGATGCAATAAAAACATATATAAATAGTGACTTGTTAATTTAACAAAGGAACATGTAACACAAAATTTGAGGTGGTACTTAACATCATGCCTCCTATGTGGCTAATAAAATTGGTGTTTAAATGTTGCAACTATATTTGATATGCTAAACGTTTAACCAAATTCATGAAACAAGATTGCCAAATTGATGCAGGGTTGGCCTACAACAACCAGGATCTTCAATAACTATGCATATTAGAATGCATCTCTATTTATCTTTGAACCCTGTCTAACATATAACCATGCATTGCCATCACTGCCTTACTAAGATTCCAATATTACCTTTTCTTTCCAATGTCTTGAATCATCACCAGGATTCCTCAACGCAGCCAAACAATTCAGTTCTCCCCTCGAATCAGGTTCATGCTGGACATTAATTCAATAAAGTTCATTATTATAATGAAACCATCGTAAGTAATAACAACACTTTCTCAGTTGTAAACATCTATGAAACAACAACGCAGCGCAAACACTCCACACATTCACTTAACACTTGATTCAATTAATAAGGAAAATCAGTCGGTTTGGAGCTATACGCCACCGTCCCTACGCTGCCTTAACAAATATATCACATGAAACTCATTCAAAAACCACATTAAAACTGCGCAATTTTCAAATTTCGGTTCACCAAAATCCGCCCCATATTTGTCCGCCCACGGTCACTACAAGAGAATTATCATCATTTCTCTGCTCACTCAATTGAAAATTCAAGACAGTTTGCCTTAATAAAATATTTAATACACACACAGCGCAATTAGATAACTAGCACCTTAATTTATACGCGCATCACCCTGCATGCATCCGTGTTGGCATAACTCGTTGGATTTTTAAAGCGCCGAGGGGAAGGTTTAATTATCGTGAATTGCCCAGCACTGGACACTATAACAGAATCAATTCTATTTGAAAACATGTGTACAGACTTTTGACAATTATGCAATAGCGCCTCTTTTAAACATTCAATTGCCATTCACTTATACAGAAACCAAGCGATATCAAATCGTTACCTGTCTCAGATCAAACCTTCCGAATGGAATGCGTGCCACAAATTAGGTTTCCACTCTGTTCGCCCTTTGATTATTCGACAATATAAACCCTGCCATCAGCAATAAAATACAAACTATGCAGTATCAAATTGATACCAAGTCTTCAAAAGGCGCCCTCCCTCCTGGACAGGGATTCAAATGGTGTTCGCGTATTGGAGTTCACTTTTAATTAATATTTCCACTATTCCACCTTTCCACACGCCATAAATTTAAATTATTGAATTTAATCTATGTGAACAGAGTTTACTCCGTCATGGAACCATAAAATCGAAGCCACAACATAATGATGGGAAGAAAAAATAATTTGGATCATTCTAGCACACACAGTAAACACCAAACGGAGATATGAAGGTGGTTCAACTCCTTAATACACAGTGAATTAATTATTGGATACATGCATAGTATCATAAAAAAAACCATTGCACTAAAAGGCCAGAGAGGTTTTGAAATTATGCTTTGGCACCGCCTCTCCCTCCTCCTCCTCTGAAAGCTTGCTGCCACTTTATTTAAAATAATAATGGATACGTACAAATAGATCTTCTCCTTATCTCCTAGAAAAAACAGGTTTTTTCTCTTTACATAAAGATTTTTCCCATTCTTATCCTGAAAAACATAGAAGTTCTATTCCCATTCTCTTTCCTAAACTATTTTTCCCATATCTTTTAGAAAAAGAATATTTACATAAGCTTTACTTCCTATTTTAATAGAAATAACAAAATACTAAAATTTATCACACTCCCCTTTTTATTCCATATTTACAAATGAGGATGGTCTTGATGCTCCTGCATCATACACCCAACCTTAAAATTAATCATGATCCCCTCATCATGTGTTCGGATCTGTGTATGCCTAGATCCCACACCTTGTGCTGCAAGTCATCCTCGGCTGTTGCTTGTTGCTTTTCTCCAGGTCTCCATATCTTATGCTGTCTAGCTCCACTAGCTGCACTTTCATAATCTGTCCCTGTCTTCATTTTGCTGCTGCTTCTGCTGCTTCTCTTTCTTGCTGATCTCTTCCTCTGAGACACTTTTAACATGATTCTTCTAATTAATTCAATTTCCTTGTCCAATAATTCTTCAAGCTACTGATTTCTTGCTGCCTGTTGAGCTAAGACGACTTGTTCAGTCTGTACTGTCACTTGCTGACTTCTTGCTTCTATTCTTGTTTCTGTTCTGACTGCCACCCAATCATCCATACCCTCTTGTCTTCTGGAACAGAAAACTTCTTCTCTCCTCAACTGAGTCAAATGTTCTGCACCATACCTGCATTCACAAAACACTTGTTAGAATAAAATTGATAAGGCCTCAGTGCCTTATTTCCCTCTGCCAGCATTTCAGTGTACCAATCCCAATCATTCTTGAGATTATCACTCAGTCTATCCCCAGCAACATCTTCTCCGAGAATGCATCTGTATTCTGGTTCATAAAAATAAACCTCTTTATCTTCATTCATCTCTACCTTTATATTCTGAATTCTTGTCTTCTGTACTTCTAGTCTCTTCTCTAGAACATTTAACTCATGCCATAAATCTGTCATCTCTTTTGAGAAATTTTCTGTACAATCTTCAATACTTTCACAAGCCAAGCTTCCTGTTGTTACCATCTCATCACCTGCATTCATACATAAACTCTCAGTCTGCACAAAATGTTCAACAGTATCAACTGTTACCTCCCTTATCTGCGCTTCAGACTGATTCACTTCTTCTGCATCCATAAGAACTTCCTCTTATGCTGTAAACGTTTCATAAGATGGCACATCCTCCTCAGTAAAACCTGTCATCACATCACAATTGTAAGCTACAAAAATACACGGTTTTACATTATCCAGCTGATCTTGATTTACCCAATAACTCAAGAAATCATCAATGATCTTCTCCTCCGTTTCACCAATGGAAACCTCCTCTTCCAACTCAGCTGCTCTGAGTTCTTCCCATCTCAACTGTACATCCATCATCTGCTCAAGCTTCCTCAGCTCCTTTGTTAACTGCATGCTTATCTGTAAATCTCTTTTCTGTTGTAGCCTTTTCCACTTCACTCTCTTCCTCAGCATTAAACCATGTCTCTGGTCTTTCACATTTTCCTACAACAACTCCATCAATAGCTCAAGATGAACTGCTATCTCAGCTTTCTCTTTCTCATACTCTTCCTGATTCAACTGTTGTCTTATGCCATTTGCCTTGGCATATTTCTCCTTCTTCCTTTTGTGGCCTCTTTCTGAACCTCTGCTCTCTCCTTTATGACTTTTAGTAGTCATCTCCTTCGCCATAAGTTCCTCACCTATGAGTTGCATGAAGCCTCTGCCACATCAAACTCTCTTGCTGCCACTTACCTCACCAATCCTTCCCTCCAGATCTGGTCTTTTGGTAATCATTGGTCCTCTGCTGGAACCTTTTGAGCATCCTCTACTGCTCCTGTAGGCTTCTCTCATCTGCAACTTTATTCAACCTCTGTTGAATCTTCAGGTTCTGCCACATTCACTTAAAATCCCTTTGCTGGACTCCTTTATCACTGCACTCTCTACTACAATATTCGTCAGTTCCAAAAATCACATGCAATTAACTTAACTAAAAAAAACACTTCAACCTTCAAAAAGAGTTATTCCTGCTCTGATACCACTTGATGCAGGGTTGGCCTGCAACAACCGGGATCTTCAATAACTATGCATATTAGAATGCATCTCTATTTATCTTTGAACCCTGTATAACATATAACCATGCATTGCCATCACTGCCTTACTAAGATTCCAATATTACCTTTTCTTTCCAATGTCTTGAATCATCACCCGGATTCCTCAACACAGCCAAACAATTCAGTTCTCCCCTCGAATCAGGTTCACGCCGGACATTAATCCAATAAAGTTAATTATTATAATGAAACCATCGTAAGTAATAACAACACTTTCTCAGTTGTAAACAACTATGAAATAACAACGCAGCGCAAGCACTCCACACATTCACTTAACACTTGATTCAATTAATAAGGAAAATCAGTCGGTTTGGAGCTATACGCCACCGTCCCTACGCTGCCTTAACAAATATATCACATGAAACTCATTCAAAAACCACATTAAAACTGTGCAAATCTCAAATTTCGGTTCACCAAAATCCGCCCCATATTTGTCCGCCCACAGTCACTACAAGAGAATTATCATCATTTCTCTGCTCACTCAATTGAAAATTCAAGACAGTCTGCCTTAATAAAATATTTAATACGCACACAACGCAATTAGATAACCAACACCTTATATTATACGCGCATCACCCTGCATGCATCCGTGTTGGCATAACTCGTTGGATTTTTAAAGCGCCGAGGGGAAGGTTTAATTATCGTGAATTGCCTAGCACTGGACACTATAACAGAATCAATTTTGTTTGAAAACACGTGTACAGAATTTTGACAATTATGCAATAGCGCCTCTTTTAAACATTCAATTGCCATTCACTTATATAGATACCAAGCGGTATCAAATCGTTACCTGTCTCAGATCCAGCCTTCCGAATGGACTGCGTGCCACAAATTAGGTTTCCACTCTGTTCGCCCTTTGATTATTCGACAATATAAACCCTGCCATCAACAATAAAATACAAACTATGCAGTATTAAATTGATACCAAGTCTTCAAATGGAGCCCTCCCTCCTGGACAGGGATTCAAATGGTGCTCGCGTATTGGAGTTCAGTTTTAATTAATATTTCCACTATTCCGCCTTTCCACACGCCATAAATTTAAATTATTGAATTTAATCTATGTGAACAGAGTTTACTCTGTCATGGAACCGTAAAATCGAAGCCACAGCATAATGATGGGAAGAAAAAACAATTTGGATCATTCTAGCACACACAATAAACACCAAATGGAGATATGAAGGCAGTTCAACTCCTTAATACACAGTGAATTAATTATTGGATACATGCATAGTATCATAAAAGAAACCATTGCACTAAAAGGCCAAAGAGGTTTTGAAATTATGCTTTGGCACCGACTCTCCCTCCTCCTCTGAGAGCTTGCTGCCACTTTATTTAAAATAATAATGGATACGTACAAATAGATCTTCTCCTTATCTCCTAGAAAAAACATGCTTTTTCTCTTTACATAAAGATTTAAAGCTTGAAGCTTTTTCCCATTCTTATCCTGAAAAACATAGAAGTTCTATTCCCATTCTCTTTCCTAAACTATTTTTCCCATATCTTTTAGAAAAAGAATATTTACATAAGCTTTACTTCCTATTTAATAAAAATAACAAAATACTAAAAATTATTACACTCCCCTTTTTATTCCATATTTACAAATGAGGATGGTCTTGATGCTCCTGCATCACAAATCAATGAATCCCTATAATGTTCACTTACAAGTACACACATCTTATCAGGTCAATATAGAATACCATTATGCAAGTATAAATCAATCAAATAAATAATAAGTCTTATGAAGGTAATGTATCATTCTTGTTGAATGGTTACATAAGATTTTGCAATTTTTTGGCGTACTATAGAACTTTGGCCAATGATTTCTATCACATCCTTTTTTGGCAATAAACATTACCAACATTATCAGTGGTCAACTTGAATAATAGTCTTCTTTATTGTCTCTTCAATGTAAATGTTTTATAACCAATTAGAATTGGTATAATAAAGTCCATTCCATATGTGGTGCATTCTCAAGTATTCTCTAGGTTTATAGGAACTAAAGTGGTTTATTAGAATGAATCACAATATATTTATATTGTCCTTGCACATAGTGTCTCTACTAATTAACTACTTAAAAATGGAGTAGTCATCTCTCTATCATAACTTGAATAGTTGTGGATTGTCCCATTCCATGTCTCTAAGTACAATGTATTGGAATGGAATTATTGTCCAAACAAAACCCATACCAAGTCATGTGCACCATCTTTTATATCGGATGACCTAGAAATAATAGTTTAAGAATAGGTTTGGTGCATTGCTTCAACTTTACATTTCTTCAAAAGCTCATAATTGTAATTTGTTCTAGATGATGAAGCGTTGTGTCTTCAAATTCCATCTCAAGATTTGGTTAAGTTCTCAAGTCAATTGAAATATTGGAACAAAGATCTATAGAAATTAATCAATACCAAAAAATTTTGAAGCTTTTTTATATTACTTAGCATTGACCAACCCCAATTCACAACCACTTTCTTAAGATCAATTTAGATTCCTTCATAGTCAATTCCAAACCTAATGTAACTAATAGATGTCATTGCAAACAAACAATTGAAAAAATTTACCTACAACTTATGTCTATCAAGAGTGTGCATCACTTGGTAGAAATGTTGAATATGCTTAACCCATTCTTGGTTGGAAATCAAAATATCATTAAGGTAGACCACCATGAATCATTCAAGGATGTTTGGAGCTCACCATTCATTATTCACATGAATGTTGCAAGATATTTAGTAAATAAAGACATTAATAGCCACTCAAACACTTATTCTTCGAATTTAAAAGGAGTCTTCTACACGTCTTCTGAATATATTTAATCATGATGACACACTATCTTGAGTTCAATCTTAGAGAAGAACTAAGTTCCTCAAATTTGATCGAAAAGGTCATTAATTCTTGGAAAAAGATATCATTTTTTTATCATTATCTTATGCAATGCCCTATAGTCAATAGCTAAATGCCACATGTCATTTTTCATAAGCACCAAGACTATGAGATAGCCAGAAGTTGAAGAACTCAATTAAATGTTCCCAACCTCAATGAGATATTGAATCTATAATTGTATCTCAACATTATCTTATAGATATTTGGGATAAAATGGTTCATTTCATAATGGTTACCTATAACAACCATTTTTGTTGCACCCCATCTATGTAATATCATGTGTGGATTTTCTTTTTTAAGCATATGTATATATATGAAAAATTAAATTGATGGTTAAATTGAAGGGAGGGACACAGATTCAGATTTCTAGGGGGGACTTACTTATGGTGTGCCAAGAATAGGTCCTAACTTTGTTGGACATTGGGTTCAGTTTTTCCTGTGTGTTTCGTGACATGGACTAACCATCTCTCATGGATCCTAACTCTAGTGATTGTAGCAGAGACTAATTCTTGTGGCTTTTGGTCTAACACGAATAGTGATCCAAACAAGTGGTATCGGAGTGACAGGTCTCAAGTTTGAAACTCACCCAACTCGCACTGTGGGGTTGATATTTTTGGACATTGGATTCAACACTCCCCATGTGTTTCATGACATGGACTAATCACCTCTCATGGATCCTAACTCTGCAGATTATAGTGGAGACGAATGCCTACGACTTTGATTAGTACAAAATAGCTAATTAGTTACTAAAAAAATGACTAAAATCTGCATATAAATGACTATTTTTCGGTTGGTGACCAATAGTAGCTAATTTAGAGTATCTTATAACGCGACCAACTTTTAGTCCTTTTTAGCTTAGTCGTTAATTGGTTGTCTCAATTTTGTTGTCTAGTAGTATATTTGGTCATTAATTTAGTCATTGATTTAGTCATCGATTTGGTCATTGATTTGGTCATTAATTGCCACAAGTAATTACCAAATATACAATAAAATATATTACTAAATGATCACCCGAGAAAGCCAATTAATGACCAAAGAAATATGACTAAAATGTTGGTCGTGTTATAAGATACTGTAAATTAGCTACTAATAGTCATATATATGCAAATTTTAGTCATTGTTTGAAACCAATTAATGACCAAAGAAATATGACTAAATTTTGGTCGTGTTATAAGATATTGTAAATTAGCTACTAATAGTCATATATACACAAAAATTAGTCGTCATTTGTAATCACAAATTTATCATTTGTAGTATCATTTACCTTTTTTTCGTAGTTTCATATTCATTATATAAATGATCGCTTTAGTAGTTTATATTAATTTCATTTACTTTCATTAACAATCGTTATAAGAAACTAATTTAGTCATTTATTCATTTTATTTGTGTTCATCATTAATAAACATAAAATACTAATTTAGTAGTTTTAGATTGATTATATGTGCTCATTATTAATCAACATAAACTAGCAATTGCCCCGAAAGGTCTAAAGAGAGGCCGATAAGTTTTTTAAATTGGAAAAATGGTATGAAAATTGGAAAAAGGGTATGGTGAACACATTTGTAGATATGTATGCCATATATCATATGTATTGACAAATTTAAATTTTATATAGATATTGTAAAAGATGATATTTTAGTTTTATGGATCTTTATTATATATAATAAGTTGCACACACACACACACATAATTTCTAGAGCTCACACTAAAAACACTAATTTGATATACTTTTAACAAAATACTAAAAATAGAGAATAAAGGCTGTTGGAAACCACTATTTAAATTCAATTAAAATGATTGGATTATAAAATCGACATTATTAATTAATATTTCTTCTTTTCCTATAAATTTATTAAAATTTATTTATAGTGTATTTTAATTTTCATATGAATGATAAGTGGTGCAAATTTAATTTCATATATAATCCAAATTAAAATACAAAATAATAAAATTTTGTAATGAATATTAAGCCTTGGATGAACAAATAGGTCCTAAAAAGGCTTTTGAAAAGGCAATTTTGAGTACATTTCCTCCAATGAAAACACAAATATTATCTTAAACAATGGCATACAAGAAAACAAAAAAGCAAATGGCAACAATAGAGTTTGTCAAAAAGCTGATAATTACTTGTAAAAGTTGAAAACTAAGCCCTTAAATAGCCTGCAAAAGGAATATCCAACAAATCCACAAAACCAAACAAGACTGGTAAAATTGTAACAAAAATTTTGCATCAGTGCTTAGTCTAAAGAGCCCACAAATTAGCCCTAAAAATAATGGAAATTCTTGCAAGATTATGACAAAACCCTGTAGAATTTTTGAAAATATGGGTTACAACTGTCAAACTTCATGGTTTTGGGTGCCCCAAGGGTTCTTGATGGTGCTGAATCCATTTCCACCATTCAAACACTCCAACATTTTGAGTTTTTAATTTCTTTTTTACCAGGATTCTATTGTTTGGGAAAATTTGCGGCAATTTTGTAACCAAAAACAAATTAGAATCATTCATGTCTTTCGGAATTAGATCCTAATATCCTAACATGCAAAACATAATTTTATTAGGCTTTTCTAACAAATTCTAGGGTGCGGGACATGCTTGAGTGCACAATAATGATTTTTTCTCATGATGAGGGTGACACAAAAAAAACGAGTTCTTAATTTTCCTTGAAAACAGTGAGGAACGAATAAATCCAAGTGCCTAATATTGTTAATATATTCGCTAACATACTAAGGAAAATTTATGTTTCCTCTCTTTCTCAACAAATTCCAAAGGCATTAAAATGTGTTTTGTAATTTGTCCTTGAAAACGACGAGGAACGAATAAATCCGAGTGCCTCATACTGTTAGTATATTCGCTAACATACAACATAAAAATTATATTTCCTCTCATTTCTCATCAAATTCTAAAGGCATTAAAATGTGTTTTGTAATTTTTGGTTATAAAAGTCAAACATTTCTTCCAAATTTTTCTCAAAAGGGACAAACATAGATATGATACACTAAATTTGCTCTCCATATCAACAACTACCTATAATATTATTGTAAGAGAAAATTATGAATTCTTGGAAGAGACATTTCTGAATTCTAGATAATTCCATAAGCACTACCCTCTTTATAAAACTATGGACACTTATTATAAGGACAGATCAGACTTCACACAACCATCCTATAAATAATTCAAAATACAGTCAATAATTAGAAGGAAAAAGCATCCCATTTATACTCCATCATACAAACAATTCAAAACCATAAGCTTGTTGTAAGACAATAATCAAAATCAAGCCATATATGGTGAAAGTAAGTTGTTTATTACATAAGAGGAATTCTATTAAGAAGGGTTATAGGGAAACAAAGGCCAAAATGTAAAAGTGGAGAAAATGTTTCTAATTTTTATTCTATCAGTGTCAATATTGAGAAGACCTTGAAAATATCAAGCCTCTTCAACTCATATCCCACACAATTTCCAAAAGACAGATAACATTAAGTAGTCTTGCATTTAGAAACTAATGATATGTACACAACACTTGTAGATGAATAATGCACAGTATAAACATTGTCAAAATAAGAATATCCAAATATGAAGTGTTTTATGTCTTTGCAAAGAAATGAGTTCTCAAGTAGGAATAAAATTTTAAAATGCTTACAACGAATCAATGAGATATCCACTTCATAATACATATGATATGTATGACATGTTACATGTAAAGACTTCTTTCCATGACAAATTTTCGAATTAATAACTGATATACAAGGATCAACAATATGCTAAACATAGCCAACAATCAATAATGAAACCAAAAAGCATATTGATTATTAAGAATATGTGAAGAGAATACTGATTATTAAGAATATATGTCTCATAGTATTAATATCCCCAGAAAAGCTAATAAAACAGATCTGAGAAATATTGTCAGTCTGGTTACAATTATTTTCATGAAAATTAGTAGATGCATACAACCAATGAATCTTATCAATAAATCCTTAATCCAAAACTTGTGCCTGGGTTCAATGAAGCATTACTATCAGCACTCATAATCCTAAGTGGAAGACACCTAGGTACCAAATACTATTTTGAAGCATTTCCTTGGATCAAAATTCTTGTTATTAAAGCAAAATAGACAAAAACAACATTTTAGCCCACAAAATTGGATTCCTTCACTACCCCAAGTAGAATTGCAAGTCCATGTGTATACTGAAAGTAGTCCTCCTGATATTATCAAAATACAACTATATAGATCCCTTGATTCTCACATCTGCAGTTCAAAATCTCCACTGTGATGAAAATATTCTTGATAATCTCTGAAACCAGTGGTGAAACAAGGAACAAGGACGCTAACAAACCTTCTTACACTGTAATTTTTTTATTAATCCACCCAATGTGAATATCTCCAGTTCAAAACTTACTGATCCACTTGAATAATTTTCTTCCTAATATCCACCTTTGGATTTTGTTAATCCTTTGCAGAATAAAAGCACTTTAAGGCCATTCAAGCTAGCGAATTCCAGGTGAAATGTCAGATATGACAAATCAAGCTTTATCTAGATATATATAGCATAATGGTCATGGGGTAGACAAAGTCAAGGAAAAGCCCATTGATTTTGCTTGGTTTGTAGGGAACTTATGGAAAATACTTATAGCTCAGACAAGGCCAAAAAGAAAGGATAAGTTTTTGATAGAGAACATGAGCCGAGGTCAAATCTTTGATGCATAACCATGAGTAAACATTACTCCAACCAACAAGAATTTCCTGATGGTATCTTGTTAAAACCACAAACAACAATTAAAAGGAAACCTCTTCAACTCCTGTCCAACACTCGAAGCATCTATGGTCTACCCTTTTACCAAGTAAGATATCTAAGGTACATGAATATACAATCTACGAAGCAAGATATATAATCTAATGAGAAATAGAGATGCAATGTTTGATTGTAATTTCAACAAGAAAAAATAATCACTTGGAAAATTCAATTCTTTGCACACAAAAATGTAGATAAGGAAAATTGAAAGCACTATCATCATATCAATGCACATATTGTTTCATTCCTAGAATTGGCTTCATAGAACCTACGGATCTCAACCAAAACTCACAAACCACAAAGACTGTTGTTGTTGTTGTTGTTTAGGAAAAAATACTTGGCTTTGATGTTGCTACTATTGTTGGGCCTTGTATTGAAGTTGTTGTTGCTTCACATGTAATTGTTGATCTTGGCATATTGGAAGACTTGGAACTTGCTTGCCTGGAAAAGGAAATTTCACTGCAACATTGATTAGATTGTCACTAGTAGGCAAAATAAAATAGCCTGGCTAAGATATATGTGAATAATTTCTCTCTCCATCATTTAATGGTGTGTATCCATCCAACTAGATGTAGACATCCATTTGGGGTTGTTCATTGCTCTGAACCATGTGTTCACTTACATAGGTGACTCCAGGATTAGAATGCAATAAATTAACCTTGGAACTATCTGGTAGCCTTGAAGGTATAGGACCAAAGCCAGATTGAGGTCCAAAATGGTGAACATGTTTATTCACATGTCCTTTTTTAATGCTTAGTTTAGGGTTGTTTGTCGTCTTGGTAGTTATACTAGTTTTGGTAGTTGGCGTATCAACCTTGGACAATGTTGATGATTCAATGTTTGTTACATGAGGTTCACTGGAGATTTTTGGTTGACCGAAGTTTTTGTGAACCATGGGTGAGGAAATATCATTGGAAATTGGCTTGTCTGACATGCCAACAACAACAATACTCATAGAGACTCCAAGTAGAGTTGATGAGTACAAACTTTGAGAAGGAATCCAATTTGAATGTGTAGAAACAAACTCAACTTTTCCTAGAGTACTGACAGGAAGCTCTGACTTTAAAAAGATCCATTTTCTTGAAAATGATGACCAAGATTCAAGTTTTTCATCCCACTAAAAACAAGTGCTTCATCATCTCTATACCATGCAGGATGGAGGTGATTTATGTGTTGAGAAGGCTATTGACTAAAATTTCCAAAGCCAGTGACACCTGCATGACTATTCAAAAATGGTGCAGTGTGATTTTTCATACCCCAAATTTCAAGACAATTGGTTAGCCCAACAATAAACATTCCAATACCTATTGACCAATGATTAACAAACTCACAATACTCTCAAATAATTGGGAAACTTCATGGAGAGTTGTATATGCCCCCAAATAAAGGTCTTTCCCAGTGATCAATGTTGAAGAATACCCAGAAATATGTATTGGCAAGTCAGTTGGAGGGGGGATATTGGAGAAGCTTTGTTGAGGTTCTTGAGGAAGACACAATGGAGCCATATTCTGAATACTTGAAGATGCAACAGGGTTCTATTGTGAATTTGAATAAATATTTAAATCTGAATGATTTCTTACTGCAATGGGTTTAAAGACAATTACTTCATCTTCTTCTTCGTTATCTGAACCTACCTTAAAAGTAGTAACCCTTGAAGCACATAACACAGGTTTTTCAAATGAATAAGTTTCTTTCTATAGAAAATTGGATACAGTCTCTTGTAGAACATTATCAAATTTATTCATGACATTAGAGACTTTAGGCTTGACAACTTTTGACTGGTCTTCAATCTTGCATTCAGGAACCTCTCCAACAATACAAAACTTCATGAAGTATACATCAAAATATATTCCATAGATTATATCTTCTACTAAATTTGCAAAAACCTTTACAGCTCCCTGAATCCTTTGAACCTGAATGTTCTTTTCTTTCTTTCCAGCAAATCCACTACAAGAATGTTGCTTGGAAAAAGCTAGAGCAAGTTGTGTTGGGGCCAATGGTAGAAATCCCCTCAGTTCAAAATCCTCCCACAATGCAACACCCCCCTCCTCTCACTTCCTGCTCGTTATACCTCTTAGGAGTAGAAAATGCAATCTCACCTTCCACCCTACTTCCATTAAAATCTTGGTGAAGACATTCAAATACCAAAATTTTGTTAAGTAATGTGACAAAATGACCCCAGAAAGATGATCTTGCTCTGGCTTGCTTCTCTTTAACATCATTACATGCTACAATATCTGGTCTGCGAGCCAACCATTCCATAAAAACTAGTGTTCCTGGAAAAAATGGATTAGAGGAAATATCATCTAATTTCTCAGGTTTGCTAATTATTTGCCTCACAAAGTAAAAAACAACAGTAAAAGCATTTTGAAGTAGAACAGATCATTGCAAGATTTCCACACAAGATAGAATTTTGTTTTCAATTTCACTAATATTATGAAATGTGAATATTAGAATTGACACAATATGAAGAACCACAAGTCCATTAAAAGTTGAGCCATTGACCAATGTATCCAAACCAATCCCCATCTCTGAAATGAAGTTAGGTTTGGTAAGCTCCTCAAATTCATTTATTGCAGAGGAACAAACTTCATCAAATGTCTCAAGGTTGGAAATGAAAAATATTTGAAATTTATAAGTAAAGATGCATCTATGAACTAGGAAAACACCAAACCCAATGTCAAAATTGGCTTGAAAATTTGAAAGCTTGAAATAGAGCATATCTTGTGCGTGTAAAAAGAATCCCATTAAGGTGAAAGTAACGAATTTGAAAATCCTTGTTAACCTCTGAAATATTAAGTTGTTTTCTCTTTGATATGGCTACCCCTTTTTTCCGATCCTTAAGGGAAAACCTCCCATCCCCTCTCCCTCTTCCTCTCCCACCAACACCTTTTGTAGGGGTCTTCTTGGTTACCGATATTTCCATCTCACGAAACAACTGAGAATAATGTTGATGATTCTATAGAAATAAAAATCAAATGAATCCTAAATAGATGAAAGAAATGAGCAATAAAAATGCTCTTAGCAAGAACCATGGAAGAATGAAGCCCAAACTAAAATTGGAAATTTTCACAAGATATCGATGGGCATGCACATAATTGGTTCTAATAATAAAATGGTCAATGCAAGACAATCAAGAATTTGTAAACCTGATGTATAGTCATAAAATTTATGTTTGATATGGAGAAAGATCCATCATCTCTGATTCATGCAACAAATTGTTGTTCTTGCAAGTTAAATAGTAACAATAATCTTCAAGAGACTAAAAATAGAACACACTAAATGAACATACCACTGCCTACCATCGCCCTTGAACACCTAGGTGAAGAGCCATACTAGATAAAAATTATATTCATTGTAATCAGATTTACTTCACAGAAAAATGACGAATACCTTGTCAAATATAATAATCAAATTGTCTCTTGTTGTTGAGGGTGGAATTTCAACTGCCAAACTTCAAAAATACCGATAGACTACAACAAGTTCATCTCCCATGTATGTTGTTAGTATTGCAAGGTGAAAACTGCAAACCACAAAATGATACAATACAAGATGAAAATGTTATAGCTCAATGTTGGAAAATAGTTGGATACCAATATGATTTAATATTACAAAGATAAATTAATTTTAGAATAGGTGCTACAGTAATATAACAATAATATGTCCAGTTACTTCCCGCAACAAATTAATACTTTAGTTTGCTAATTTTGGAGGAAGATTCAAATAAACTAAGACAAAATAACAAGAATAGACCCACAAATTGAGATCAAACCTGCTGATGGGGATTTCCACTAGACGACTAAAGTGAGGTAGCCTACATATACTAGTTTGGTGCAACTGAAAAATCTCAGCCTGAAGATTCCCCTTCTCCATAAAGTTCCTTATAGCTCATTGTCTTTATGAGACACTAAATAATGAGCTTAGAATATGAGAGAACCCTACAAAGACTGCTTACTGAAAAAGCTTGACTGATTATTGATATTTTATTAGGATTTTATAAGTCTCGGTGTCAATTTTACAAGCTTTCTTGTGTTAGTCTAGCTTCTCTCTGACTTGAAAATTTAGCAGACATAAAATGTAGCTAGAGTCAAAATGGCTTAAAGTTACAGGGAAATTAAATATTTCACAAAATCAATACAATTTTCAGTAAAGGAAACTTCTTCCTTGGTTGGTGGCACATGTAAGATATGAAATTTCACCCTATCCCAGTTGTCGTTTTCACTTAGAAAAAAGAATCAAGCAATTCAAATTTCTCTTAAAAGGTGAAACTAAGACCAGATGGAACAATGGAATGGAAAAATTTTGGTATTTTTGGTTTTCGTAACAACCACAATGACAAGTCTAGCTTATGCTATTCTAATGGGAAAATGGGAAAACCAATATAGGCTTAGAAAGATGGGCATCTCCTTTTCGAGCCCTTATACAAGAAGAACTTGTTCCTCGACAATCAAACATTTCAAAGACATTAACGTGAAAGCAACTTCCAACATTGAGTTGATTTGAAACAAGAGGGAAAACCCATCCACACTATTATCACGAAGCCTCTTTTCAACCAAATCCATGTACTTTCCTTCCAGAGCCCTCAGCGTGGCCCACACTAGGAAATAACAGAAACAGGGATCGGTCACATATGGGTTGAAGTTCTTCTGCCCGGACACAAACTCAAACAACACCATCCTGAAGCCGTAGGTATCACATTTCTTGGTGGAGATGGGGTGCTGAAGACACTTAGGTGCTATGTAACTAAGCATCTCTCGCACCGTCTTCACAACTTGTGTCATGTCATCATTCAGGAACTTTGACATACTAAAGTTAGAGACCTTGGGATTAATTTTTTTTCAAGCAAGATGTTCTTAGTCTTTATATCTAAATGTATCATGGGTTCTCTCTGCTCATGAAGATAGGCTAGACTTTGGGCAGTTCCTACTGCCAAATTATAGCATTGTTAACATGTCAAACATCCTATGTCTCTGCCATTTCTGCCGCCGCCCTGATCTGGATGCAAGAATAACCATTTATCCAGAGAGTTGTTATCCATGAGCTCGTAAATTAGGATCCTTTGGTGGGAATTGTTATCCCCCTCCTTGAAGAGTTGCAAAGTGATCTCTTATATGGAGAGACCTATTCATAATGCTTGAAATTGGTGTAAAATCAGAGGAAGAAACAGGTGGTGAGGGTGTCAGGCTACAAAACCTCTCTTGAATGTTAATATCATATTTATGATCTCTTCTCACAATAATTCTATCCTTCTTGTGAGCATTCAGGTGTCCTCCAGGCTCAGTGCTGTAAACTCCACGAAGAATTCAAACAGTCTATCCTGGAACTTCGGTGTAAAAGACTCTTGGAACTTTGGCGTAAAAATGGTGCGCACAGATTTCAAGTGGAGAGCATAAGGGTGGCATAAATATCTATGCACAGATGTAAGATAGACATGAGAAGTGTAGAATAAAACCATAGATCAACCGATTTAAAAGAAAGGTCTATCAACCTAATTAATTAGTATGATTTTGCAACTAAATTTTAAAAAAATGTCATACAATGTACATGTTCATCTAATATGAGAGCACAAATTTACATATGTTAATTACAATACGAGGTAATATCAAGTGCAACTATAAATAATTCCAACCACATAAATTATATTATATAAAATGTTAAGTATTATAATATGAGTTTCCAACTTAATATTGGTTGGAGCGTAATTTACACATGAAATATTGTTTCATCGCTTCAAAACATTATCATTGTGTTGCGAAGGCATTGCAAGTGAATTCACCAACTCTTAAGCCTTGACCATCAGTCTTTATGTGTGTGTCTTGTGCGGGATATTGGCTCTATGGGTGCCACTAGACGAGTTCACTTCTCTGTCTCTTTAATTTGCATTTTGTCGCTCTAGTTTTATTGTTCTCCTCTTTCTTCAATCCCTGCTTATTACCATCAATACCGAGTTCTTTCTCAGGAAAAAAAGAAAAGAAGGATACATTGTAGAGTATAAGACATGAAATTCGATGAACACTGGAATATAAACTAAAGTAGATGCTAAAGGATTTATACAATATATATATGCAATCACCAATGATGGTATGTTGAATTTCAAGGATAGATGGCATGCACCTTGTATGGGCGACTTGAAGAAGCTCATAGTGGATGAGTTTCATAAAAGACCTTATTCATGTCATCCTAGTTATTATAAAATGATAATCTCCATGAATAAAAAGTATTATTGGTGGGGCATGAAGAAGGAAGTTATTGATTACATTGTTAGGTGCTTGGAATGTCAAAAGGTTGGAGTCAAATGCAGACACCCATCAAGATTACTGCAACCAGCTCTAGTTCCTGAGTGGAAATGGGAATTCATACCTATGGACTTAATTATAGGATTTCCAAGAATTTCCAAGTAACATGATTCCATTATGGTGATAGTAGGCAAGTTGAGTAAGGAAACTCACTTCATAGTTGTCAAGTCCACCCACAAGGAAATTGACGTAGCTTAGATCTTCATGAAAAAGATATTTACATTGCATGGCATACCCAAGAAGATAATTTCAGATTGGGATGCCAAGTTCACTTCAAATTTTTGGAAGGAATTGTTTTATACTTTCAGAACCCATCTAGCCTTTAGTACAACATATCATCCTCAGATTGATGGAAAAACTAAAAGAGTGAACAAAGTTTGAGGACATGCTGAGGATGTATGTCATGCATCAACCAAAGAGGTGGGAAGAATTCCTTCCATTAGTTGAATTTGCATGCAACAATGGGTATGAAGAGTCACTAAAGATGAGCCCTTTTGAGGCTATTTATGGTATAAAATGTGGTACTCCCATTAGCTAGGATGATCTAGTGAACATGGTAGTTCTTGGACCTGATATGCAGAAGGAAATGGAGCAAGAAGTAATTACTATCATGAAAGGAAGTCCAAGACATGAAAAAGAGTTACACAAATCAACAGAGAATTCACAAGGAATTGCAAGTGGGAGAGTATGTGTCTCTTCACATCAAACTAAGGAAGAGTTCACTGAATGTGGGGGCTTGTGCTGAGTTGGCACCTACGCTTTTTGGAGTATTTTAGATTTTGGAAAGAGTTGGGCTAGTGACTTATATATTGGCCTTACCACCAACAATGAAAGCACATGATATTTTTCACATTCCCTTGCTTAAGAAGTATGTACGTGAAACTAATAATATCTTGCGTTGGTCTATGATATAAGTGGAATATGAGGGAGAATTTCAACTAAAACCTATATACACTAGAGGTAGATCACACTTTGGAATCAAGTAATAGAGCAGGTCAAGGTGCAAGGGAAGCACTTTGGACCAGATGAAGCCACCTGGGAAATGGAAAATCAAATGTGGGTACTTTACCCATTTTTGTTCATTGTATAAATGAATGTAAGAGATACAAATATAAAACTCATTATTTACAATTTTGTTTTTTGTTTATAAAACACCAAGGAAGGTGTTCTGTTAAGGGGGTGGGATCAATACTAACCCTTTTTGCTACATCTCGTGTATATAAATGTCATTGTGTGATTTTTATTTTTTAAGCATATGTGAATTTATGAAAAATTGAATTGAATTGCAAGTTCATATCTTATGAAAATTGTTCTAAATTGTTAAACTCTACAAAATTGTCCTTGTTGATGTTGCCTAGAGTATTACTCCAATTATTTACTCATAACTCAATATATTAAGAAATGCATGACAAAATCCTTAAGAATTGAGTTGAAAACTCATTTCTCCTATAGGAGGCCAATGTTTAGGCCTTGGACATATCCTTTAGAAAAATTTTCATTCATATTGATGCCCCCAAGCCTTCAGAAAATTCTTCAAATCTCAATTCTACTTTGTTTCTTCATGCATTGGAGTAATTTAGTGATCCGGGGTCTAGAGTCGGAACAAAGAGTTCTGTTGAGAAACGACCCAAATATCATCTAAGGTTGGATATACCTCATTAAATGTTTTTTGCATCCAATGATCTGAGGGATCCAGAGGTTTGCAAAGGCCAACACTTAATAAAAGACTAGATCATATGGCGCTAGAGCTCCCTCTTCATAATCTTGTCACATCTAGTGATTTCGGGGGTCAGGGGGTTAGCAAAGGCCCATACTATGTGGAGGGTGAGATGGTTGGAAATAATATTGAGAGGGGGGGGGGGGGGGGAAAACAATATTATTAGATCAATAATTTAATTTTCAAAACTAATTTGTATGCACTACAACTCAGTGAACTAGCGTGTATATGCAACTATACGTAATGAAGCCAACCTATATGCAAAGATCTTTTTATTTACCCACATTATCATGTAGTGAACTTTAATCAGTATATCAGCAATTCATTAGATAGTGCAGTAAAAGCAGAATAAAGCATCACACATAAGCAACACACATAAACACAAAGATATAAGGTGGAAACCTAATGTGGGTGAAAACCACCTGCTACAATCATCTCTGTCTTCTTTTAATAATAATAAAATTATGTTTACAATTTTTGTACTGGTGCAGCCTTATACCAGTAAATAGGCTTCTACCTGCAGAAGGCTACAACCTTCTCTCGTTCTCCAACTTCTACTAGAAGGGAGCTACGACCCCCTAGCTCACCAATATATAAGGTGGAAACCTACCACATGTTGCAATCATCTCTGTCTTCTTTTAATAATAATAAAATTATGTTTACAATTTTTGCACTGGTGCAGCCTTATACTAGTAAGTAGGCTTCTACCTGCAGAAGGCTACAACCTTCTCTCATTCTCCAGCTTCTACTGGAAGGGAGCTACAACCCCCTAGCTCTTGTACTAGATGATATGTTTACTAGTATGTAGATGCCAGCCTACAGAAGGCTACCACCTTCTCCTTTCTTCCAGGGACCACGTTTCATAAATTTTCAGACTGGATCCATCAACAACATCATTCAATAATCAAATATATCTGGATCAACCAATCTCCTATTGAACCAACCACAACCAATTCAATCAATCACTTTGACAACCCATCAATCTAATCTTTCAGAATGATGTCACTAGAACACAGTAACCAGAACCCAAGCCAGAACCCAGAATACTGGAACAACAAACAACAGCAACTAAAACATGGATTATAAGGTATACGCTACTTTCTTGTGCTGAACCTGCGTGTATACACGCTTTACTCAAAGCCAACTAGTGTATACATCTGTAAATATTAATTCATAATTCTACAGCTATACCAGACTTCAGTTATACCCAGACCATATCATTTACAGAATAATATATGCATTAGTATTCAGATCTAGAATATTCATGAGCAAAAAACATAATGCTAGTTCATTTTACGTGTTAATATCCCAATCCATCATTAGATCTTATCCTCCATCAACTGCTAAGGCTCCTCCTTGGTTCATATCCAGCAATGCGCCATAACCCGATAACCTGCATACTAGATCTCACTCTTCATCAGATATTCAATACTTGAGTGCTTTGGCCTAATGATCTTCTCCTCTTTTTATAGTTTTAGGCCCTTCTCAATACCATGGACCAAAACCACTTAGGACCAATACCTTGGATCAAATACCTAGCGGCAATACCTTGGATAAAATACCATAGACCAATACCATGGATCAAAATACCATGGACCAAATACTTCGGACCAAAACTTAGTTTTCCAAGGCATACGCGCTTTCCTTTCTATGAAAGTGCATGTGTACGTTATACGCACCTTTTGTTCTATTAACCTGTGTGTATACGTGGCTTGATCAATGGTGACCCTGCGTATACCTCTCTTTCTTCATTCTGTGAAGACTGATTTGTCATTATTTGCTGTTTTCTTGGTATACTGTGATCTTTCATCGGAGTGAGTTGCCTTTTGAACTGATTCCTTGAAGCTATCCTTCATTTCATCACATTTGAAGCTGCCCTATATTTCATCACATTCTGTCACATCTGATATCTCTTTTCTAGATTCATCTAGTTACCATATACAAGTGAGTTGTTCTGCTACAAGTGGGTTGACATCAAGTACAACACGTACATCATAATGCCAACACAGATGTCATCTAGGATTGAATACCCCATTCCATGCATCATTTGCATCCAAGATATGGGCTTCATAGGTGGTAAGAGCCATCATGACCATGAAAGGGCTAGATGCTTGTGAGTCAGATTGACCTTAACATAGTTGCATTCGAAGATTTGGGCTCTAGGCAGTGGTAAGAAAAAATATAACGTTAATATCCTAGTAGTCTTGATTTTGATCAAAATTGAATATAATCATTAGGGGTTTTTTGAGTTCTAAAATGGGCCTCCTAAGGAAATTATAAAATAATATTGGAAATAATAAAATAAGATTAGATGACATCATCAAATTTTAGAGGGACAAAACAAAAAAACTATTTTTTCAACTTGTAATTTCAATTTATCTCCCTATAGGTTTACTCAACTTTCGAGTGGAAACACTCGTTGGATGAATAATTTGATTCCTCATCCAAGGACTACCCATGTTGCATACTTTCAATGGACTCTGCTACATGAAAAATGAGAAATACATGAAAAACATGATTGCAATCACATTTTTCATGTA
This sequence comes from Pinus taeda, assembly GCA_000404065.3. Lineage (NCBI taxonomy): Eukaryota > Viridiplantae > Streptophyta > Pinopsida > Pinales > Pinaceae > Pinus > Pinus taeda. Next base: position 54,360 of record APFE031568623.1, read on the forward strand.
TTTATCATTTTTCCTGTAGCAATGTCCATTGAAAGTATGCAACATGGGTACTCTTTGGATGAGGAATTAAATTTTGCATCGAATGAGTAATCCCGATCAAAATTTGAGTAAAACCTTAGGGAGATAAGTTGAAAATACGAGTTGAAAACGTAGGTTTATTATTTTATTATTTTTTAATATTTTTACATTTTTACTTCAAAAATGGTGAATCATCCCCCATGGTTGACATCATCATCTTGAATCCTATTGGTTCTTATAAAGTTTATTTTGGTTGTACATTTTTCTTAGGAGGCCCATTTTAGACCTCAAAAATCTCCTAATGAGTGAAATCACACCTAAGATAACGTGGAAGTGCCATGTGGACTAGACTAGGTCCTCATGGATGTTGCATGGTGGTAGAATGATGATGTGACTTACTACTTTGTTGATGTGGTAGTGCCATGGTGGATATGACCTAAATTTTGGTGATGTGGTTGTGTCATATGGACATGCCCTAGATGTTGGTGACATGACAATTCCATGTGGACAAGTATTAGATTCAAATATTCATGGGTTTAAGAGTGATGAAGGGGGAGATTACATTGTAGCACTAGATTGACCACAAACTGAATGTAATTGGAAAACTCCACAAAGTATGATGGGGGAGGGCTTGGTGGGGCCTGTGCCTTAGTTGACATGGAAGTGCCATGTGTATTTGATAGGGACCACATGGATGCCATGTAGGAGTCCATTAATGGCATGGACCCAATAATGTTGACATGGTAGTGCCACGTGGGCCACACATGGATGCCATGCAGTAGTGATTGATGATGTGGACACACGTTATGTTGACTTAGCAATTCCACGTGGGCCAAATAGGGACCACTTGTATGCCACATGGTAACACTATTCTGACATGGCCTAGTATGATTGGCTAAACTTCAAAAAGGCATAACTTTCAATCTAGGAGTCGGATTTAGGAAAACTTGATATCCTCATAAAGCTCTCGATGAGTTGAATGTGATGGTTACATTTTTATTTTTTTGAGATTCAAAGACTTCATAAATAGAGGATTTTGTAAACCCATCTTCATAACATACCTTGGAGATTGGGTCAAATGAATAGGTAATATTTCTTGCAACCCAAGATAGTACAAGGGGATGGGAGGGAGTGTTACATGACCCTAGTACCAAATCAATGTAATGGTGTACTAAACAATGCAATGATATTCCTTGTGGATCTTTGAATATATCACTACACTATTTTAGGGTTGCATCCAAATATCAACAATATTGTTTCCAAGCATCTCATTCCTTTCTTGTTGAAAACACACATCTCCCAAATGCACATTGTTCTCTTGCATCCATGATAGTATTGATAACACATTCTTATGAATGTGTTAATGATCTTCCATGATTGTTGGGAAGAGATAATTTGTAGTTTTGGAAAGGTGTACACTTAACCATCAACTAATACATCCACTTGAAGTTGTGCATCTTACTTCTCATGTTAATTCCAAAATTTACGGTTTTCCCAAACTAACATCACATGCTTCCATAAATGTAATATCCCATGGGATTTCATCTTGGTTTTGAATTGTGTACAAAACAAAACCTTATTTCTTAACAATCACTCCCTTCCATCTAACAAGGTGAGGAAATTATGGGTGATTATCAATGTTTAGTCTTAATATCTTCACTACATCAACACAAACAATGTTCTTCATACTCCCACTAACAATGATAATATGGACGTAGTTTCTTGATTCAATCATAAGTTGGTGTAAAACATTAACCTACCTCTCTTCTTCCTACAAATTGTATAACTTTATCTTCTACTATTTCTTATTGAGCTGTGTCAATGGAATTTTTATATGGCACTATCAAACGGACACAAGTGTTGCTTGCTAGATGAGTTTGGGAATATGTATTGATGATGATAGCTTGACCTTTATCCATCACCACCTTTGTCACCTACATTATTTATTGGAATAGGACTATGTGTTGCACTATTCACATGGCTTCCTTGAATGCAACTTCTTGGAACTAATAAAAGAATGAAATCTTTACATCTATTGGTTTGAGTTCTAATTTAACTTCACTTTACTTCTCTACTTGTCACCAATAAGTTTCCCGCAGGGAAATTTCTAACTCGTTGACTTATGTTGATTTTTCTCCTTTATCAATGCTACTCTTCAAATTATGCTTTAGCTTCATGATGAAAAAATAAGCATCTTCCTACATATTAACAACGAAGAATACATTGTTTGTCCATATATTTAATCGATGTCAATTTATAATTTTTCTATTGCTCGGGGCCCCTAGTATCCCATTTGACAATTGTTCTATGAAACTCTACATTGTAGTTTGAAACCTAGTGGCCTTGGGGTATAAATTTCTCTTCATTGTTGTTTTTGTCGAAAATAGCAACAAGAAATGCTAAAAATAGCACTGCAATAAATAACAGTTCAGCCAGTGTTAATCTTAGCAACAATGGATGGAAAAGTGGAAGTAATAAAAATAGCATTCTATAAATAGAATTTCGGGATACCTTCCTATTTTAGTCAGTCCCTTAACTAAAATATTGAAGTAAAATTCGAATTTGATCTTACTAGTTGTTTGTAAAATAATTAATTAATTCATCTTGAGTTAATTAGTTAAGGAAAATCAAACATGAAGTCTATGTGGGGACATGCAAAAGTTTCTCCATTAATTGAGGAATTTATCCATCAGTTAAAGAGATAAGGATGAGTTGTAATTAGTTGGCTTAGTTAACTAAGTCAAGTCCAGTTAGATTAATTCAAACAGTTTGTTGAATTAATGTAAGTTTAGTTAGTTAATGCTTGCATTCATGTAACTACTGCACTTCAGATAACTAAGTATTCTCTCATAAATAACTCATGCATGTCAGTTCAGATAGAGACCCAGTTGAGATCAGATGAAGGGGTAATGTACTATCAGTTGCTTGAATATTCCATTGTGAATATTCCTTGCATGCAGAAGGAATTCTTTCCTTGAGGATTGTGTAGTTACTTCTTCAGGTTTAGTGAGTGTGATGAGGCCAATTCACATATGTGGTTTGACTGGACCCCAAGAAAAACTGCGCAAGGAAATAGGAGGCTTGGAGTGCTTGAGGAGGACATATATTATGTCTATTTAGTCTGTGAGCTGTATTGTTTGATTGCAGAGAGAGAAGGATAGCTTGAGAGTTGATTCTTTTTGTAACTTGAACAAGATTTCCACTTGTATGATAATACAGAGATTGGGGTTTTAGGCTAAGGCTTTGCCTAGGTTATTTCTTTTGTGTTATGTGTGATTGATTTCTCATTCTCATTTATATGTGTTCTCTTGATCTTTATTAATTCGATTAAGCTTCCGCTAAGTGTTCTAGAAGTAGATCTTGTATTGTGTTTTAGTATATTGCATAATCTGTTGATCTAAAGTGAGAATTTCTACATGGTATTAGAGCAAAGGTGATCAAGGTGAAGAACGGTATACAAGAAGGAGAAGTTCAAAGTTTGTGGTTTCTAAATATAGAAATCAAGTTCTTATCACATCTTAATTTCACCAATGGTGTTTAGTGGTTTAAGATTCGAGTATGACCTTGATGGCAGCTTGAATTATATAGCCTGGAAGGATTGCATGAAGGCAGTATTAGAGGATAATGGTCTAAAGGACTTCATTGATCAAGAAGTCCCCAAGCCGACTAATGCTACTCAACTAGCGGAATGGAAGAAATGTGTGGCTAGATCAAGGAGAATCCTCCTGGAGGGAGTTCGAGACCACATTTTCTCAAGCCTCCATGGGAAGGAGACACCATTTTCGATGTGGAAAACATTGAAATATCTATATCAGAACAACAGTGATCAGAGGAAGCTGGCATTGAAATACAAGCTTCATAAGATCAAGTGTGAAAAGGATGACACAATCTCTACATATCTGAACAAGCTCACCACCTACAGGGATGAGCTTGGAAGTGTAGGGATCATGACCACTGATGATGACATGGTGAGTCTTGCACTCCTCAGTCTTCCTAAGAGATGGCATAGCTACCAAGACTCGGTTAATGGAGGAGGAAAAATTCCAGATTGGGGACAAATTTGGTTGGATCTAATGCAGGAGGAAATAAGAAGAAGCACCAGAGATGGATCCTCATAAAAGCAAGATGATGAGCAAAACCTAGCCTTCACAAGTAAGGCGAGGAAAGGGAAAGGGAAGGCGTCCCATCCCAAATTCGTTTCTTCCCATGGTGGGAAGAAAATGGACAAATCGAAAGTGTGATGCTTTCATTTTCATGAAGTGGGCCATTATGCTACGAATTGTCCACAAAGGAAATCCAAGAAGGGTTCCTCGAAGGGATCTGATGCTCAATGGTGTAATTATCAATTTGACGAGGATGTTGATGTCAAAAAGACAACTCTAACCTTAAATACACAATATCATCAATGGTGTAATTATCAATTTGATGAGGATGTTGATGTCAAAAAGACAACTCTAACCTTAAATACACAATATTTTTAGTCAAAATAACCAAAATCTACCCCTAAATAATAAAATGGTGCTTGCATAATCTCCCTTTTTGGAGGTTAGAATTACAACAATTTTCCACCATGGTCTTAGATCTTGTAAAGTTGCAAGCGCAAATCTTAAAATCGACCCCCAAATCAAAATTTTGCTTCCAACATCATCTCTTGTTTTTTCATGTTAAAATTACAACCTTGCTTGAAGTCATGGTCTTGACAACTGGTATTTCTCCAAACAAAACCTTAAAATTGACCCTTTAAACTAAAGTTACTACTAGTCATAACACTTTTTTTTTCTACATTAACATTACAAATTGTTTGAAACCATGACCTCAACAAATAGTAAAATTGTAAAACGAAACCTTAAAATGGCCCTTTGAATTGAGACATAGTCATATAAATAATACATTATTTTTTTTATTTGGAATTAAACTTATGCTTTTAAAGATAAAAAATAAAACATTGAAAAATAAATTGGGTCTGGAGTATGCTTAAAAAATATTTATGTTTGGCTAAGAGCTTGTTTTCCTCGAACATAAGGAAATAGGTTAATTCCCCAAGACCCAGAGGCATCTCGCAATTTGTCGATGATACCATTCTTCTTGGAGGGGCCTCTGTTGCCATTTCCAAATAATTTAAAATTGTTCTTGATAATTTACTTGAAGCTTCTGGATGATTAGCTCTCATCTAAGTCCCAAATTTATGCTTGGAATATTTCAATAACTAAGAGACTCCAAATCGGGATGGTTTTTGGCTTCAATTCAGTCGAAAATTGGAAAGAATTTAAGTATTTTGGGATCCCTGTTTGCCTAAAAAATCACTCCCCTTAGGCTTGGCATGTTATACTTTCCAAACTAAAATGTAAACCAGATTCCTTGGGAGCCAAACGACTTACTCTTGCTTGTCGCAATGTTCTTATCAAGTTAATTATGTTAGCTCTTCCATTGTTCCACTTTTGCAGCCTTATTTCTCCCCTGCACATTCTACTTTCTCTTGTAAAGATGATAAGAAATTTTCTTTGGGAAGGTAGTAAGGCTTCTACTAAGAAATTCCATCTCATCAACTAGGAAACCATCCATGCTCCTAGAGAACATGGCGAACTTGGAATAACAAACCCAACCTTGATGAATCAAGCAATGGGAGCTAAATTGGCATGGAAGCTCAAGGTTAATTTGGATGCTTGGTGGGCACAGGTTCTTACGTCTAAATATGTACTACAAGATAAAATCGATGGGTTTGATCTTCCCTACCCACCTAGACCTCCCTCCCCTGTATGGAAACTTATTTCTTCTACAGTCGGTTTGGTTAACAACAACCTCATTAGGATTCTACGAAATGGAAAAAAAAATCACCTCTGGAAGGACTCCATATTGCAACTCTTTCTCCTTCAAGATATTGATGATTTGAGCCATCTCCAACCGTACTTCTCCAATCATGAGATTTCATCACTAGACCAAATCTCTCAATCGAATAAGGTGTTGGTTCATATCTATCGTGATTAACTGGGGGATCTGCTTCAACATGTATTCCTTGGCCACCGTAGAAGGGGGATCCCTTTGAGAATATATGGTATTGAAGAGTATTGTTGATTCTTCTTTGATTTGTTGGAAGCCTTCAATCTTTTTACCATTCACCATTATGTCATGAGTAGTTTTTTACCTTTCCTGATTTTTGGTTTGTTTATGAAATTTTTTGTTTGTTGAGATCTCCAACTTAGAGGCACACACCTCTATATTTGAGTCTTCAATGATATTTTATTCCTTCAATAGAAAATGATATTTGTCAAACAATGATTAATCTTGACTCGAAATTTCAGGTGAAACTGGATCTCATCCATTGAAGAGTTGAGGAGGGTGATCCTCTGTTCAATATCCTGAATTAAAACATGTCTGTCAGATTGTAAATAATTTTCCCATGCTTTGATGCAATTTTTGAGTATTTTAATCTTTCTTTCCCATATTTGGATTAGGCTACCCTCCACCCAGGGGCACCAAGATTGGACAACAACATCATGAAAATAAGATTGATGGATCCATATTGAGTTAAATTTGAAAGGGATAGGGCCATTATTGGGAGGTGTTGACAAGTTTAGGCTAATGGGATGGTAAATGTATCCATTAAAGGGGAGAATATCAAACTTGATATAAAGATTACAATAGAGGAAGTCATAATAAATAACAAAGTGATCAAGTCTAGCAACTATGTGATTAGGTCTTGATCTTCTATTGTTTGAGGCATACTTGATATCAGATGGCTTTATATCCATCAATTTAGAGTGGGAATGAAGACCTCCATTTTTTCTTGAAAAGGATCTCTGACTGGGGATCCACCTTTCTTCTCCCAATTGAAAGTTGTATTAAATTCACCCACATAGATGCTAAAGGCCCCAAAATTAGAGTCCTTTAATCCTTGAATGGGGGCCCAACATTCTTGTTTTTCGCAAAACCGAGTAGGCATATAGATATTCATAACATAACATACCTGATTTAAAGAGAGGACAAGGAAGGAGGTTGTGATCCAATGAACATATTTATGGGAGCTCAGAAGATGGACTTGAGATGGATCCCATAGTTTGCAAAGTTCTCCTGATGCCCCTCTAGCAGTGATTGTGGTATTGCCACAACCATTCCAAATATGTTGTTAGTGAGCTATTACTTCTTGTTCTCCCATTTTAGTTTACTAGAGGAGAGTGTTAAATCCTTTCTCTCATCCTTTCATTCTATTAACATCATGTCATCTGTGTTAAATCCTTTCCTTTATCCTTTAATTCTATCAACATCATGTCTTGATGACAAGTCTTATTTGAGACTTGAAACATCGATGTAAAAATGACTATTGTGAATTTATCTCTAAAACACCACTTTTTAGATCTCAACCAAATATGTCTCCAAACAACAAACTATACAATACATTTTTCCTTAATATTGTGTGTAATAAGGTTAGCCTAATTCAAATGACTTTTTGACCTAGTGTTTTGTCCCTTGAGTTGGTATAATTAAAATGACCTTTTCACTTAGTGCGTTGTTTCATTAGATTTTGTAGGTAGAAAGTAGTTAACTTAAGTCACTTTAACCTTTTTTTGGAGATTGAGTACTGAACAATAATTTTTTATGTCATTATTGAGGTGAAATATTTGGTTGATGCATGTTGGGATGTAATTCATATAAATGACCATAAATGTTAAGAGTGTAATTATCTCAAACATTTAAACTTTGGTATTGCAATGAACTTTTTCTTTACTATTTTGTTTTTTTAGAGTTGTTAGGTAGAAATAATGTTTGATTTTAGACTTTTGTGATCCATATTGATTTTTATAATGTCTTTCGAATTAATCACATTTCACGTTGTTGGTCGATGTTTCAAACTAACTAATGTGGTTCATCCTCAAGACAAAGGTGAAAAAATAATTCTATCAACTTGTTTAAATAACAGAGATGCATCATAGCAGAGATGCATCCAGTTCCAGAGATAATTGTTAGAATAATAAGGTATTTTAATTAAAAATGAACGTTTGATAAGAGAATAGGTCAATATATTAATATAAAAAAAATAAATATCTAATCCTTTATTTGAAATGGTCAATATATTATATTATAAAAATTCAATAAATCAAAAAGTCAAAATTATATTAAATAAATATTAGATTGGAGGCTTCTATGATTCATAATTTAAGCAAAGATATTTCGGAGAAATCTCATAGATATAATTAGGGTGGACACGTTTTTGAACCTCTATTGAGGTTCATCATCAAGACAAAGTTGGAGAGCAAGAATAAAATATCACCTATTTATATCAGAGATGCAATGGTAATTTTTTAGTCAAAAAATAAAATTGAACGTTATAGGATCCAAACAAATAATTAAAATAAGTACTTAATTAATTAATTAATTATTATTTATTTATTTATATAATATTCATATATGACTTTCAAAATTATTAATAATTATTCATAAATTTTGATGACGAGGATACCCCCGCTTACACCCACTGTATGCATATAAAATGCATCCACACATTCGTCCCAGGTATTTAAATCTCAAAGGAGTCAAATCTTCAACCATAAATGGTTAAAGCCCTCTTTTATACTTATGCAGAATGATTCATGGACTTAACAAAGTCTAATTGACATTAACTCACCTTTTCCTTTCTATCGGAAATTAATCACCCCACTTAAACCCTTCTATAGGGAATTAAATCAATCCTCAAGCCTTCATCGACCCTTTATTAAAGACTTCCATTAATTCTTCCTTATCGGGACTTTAAAAACCCCTTCATAACCTTCGTTAACCCTTAAGGCCGCATATATATAACCTTTTCCCTCTTTTCTTTTGGTCAAGTAAGAATAGATCTTTCTATTAACCGAACAAGTACATTACATATGTTACAGGGTAAACCAAAATTCCTTTCGTTTACCAAATAATGGTCCACATAACCTATCATAAGTGTTATTGGCTTTAAGCCTTTAAAAATCAGAACCATTCCCTCTATCGGAAAATAAGGATTACACAAGAAATACACAAACTGGACCTGCAACCCATAAGATCGGATTTCAAAAATCATACAACCGCGACCATAAAAAATGACAGGTCTGCACGACCGCACACTGTTGATCTACCCCTTGTGGATCCAAAGGTCCACGCTGATTTCGGGTGGAAAAGTAGCATGAGGATTAACCGTCCGAAAAGAAATTTCCTCTCTCCTCCTCATTGCTACGTGTCGCTTGAAGACTGGAATCGGAGGCCAACTACGAAAAACCGGTTACCACTTAGACCCCGCCCGAAATACCACTTATGGTTCGAGAAACCATTCCCATGTGAATTAATTTGCGCTCTTCCACCAAGCGAATTAAGTTTCACACTCTTCTGCCAAGAAACAGGCAAACAATCTAGGCTTCCCTATCCTCCAACCTGTCTCTTGATCCTCTTCGATCCATCCTGTCAATCCATTGCTCCCTATCTTTGGTAGCCTAACAGAGACAATCCTATAACAGCTTACCTAGGGGTAACAACTCCCAAACCTTCTGAGTGTCCCTTTCCTTATTAGTCACTCCATCATTCGCCAAACGATCAACTAACATGTTAGCTTTTATTTTAACATGGACAAAGTTTACATTTTTTAAGGTTTGCAGGTGGGTGTAGATACGGTGAAAGACTTGAGATAGCCTCCAATTTTTCGACACTTTGTCCGGTGATGTGCCATTACATATTCTCTTGGCCGCTCTAATAATCAATTCTAAATTTGCTTCAATGATGACATTATGTGAATTTGAATCCACCAAGATTTCCAAGCATTGCTCTAGGGCCATGAGTTCCACCATGTTATTAGTGGCCTTCCCCAAGCGACCATGAAATATCTTCTTTATTTGACCATGTTCATCTCTTATAGAACCCCAAAACCAGCTAACCTTGGGTTTCCCTTAGAAGCTTCATCTATATTGACCTTTAAGAAACCATGTGGAGGAGGCTTCCAAATATTTATATCTGCATTTGTTTGGCTCACACCCTTGATTATGCCCTGTGGGCTTATATATTGGAGACCCAAATGAAGTAGAATGCTCGCATCTTGGGGCAAAGGAGGGTCCTTACGAAGTTTCCTCAATAAGCTACTGACTGTGTCTTTAAGATGCCTTAAAATTTTGTCAATTATGTGTTGGGGATTGCTTGCTTTGTTCCTTAAGATCTGACTATTGCGCTCTTTCCAAACATTCCAGATGACAAGGAACCAGAGTCTAGGCTTTATCAATGATTTCATTCCCTGAGAAATTTGTCCTCCAATTCTTCAAAATGTTGGAGATGTTGAGTCTGTCGCTATTAGTGTACCTAAATATTGAGGCTACCCAATCCCACACAGTAGAGGTAAAAGGGTATAGGTTGAGAAGGTGATCCATTTTCTCCTCTTGTGAGCCATAGAGGTAGCATTTGGATGGTCCAGTGAAGAATTTTTTAAGTAGATTCTCCCAAGTTAAGATTTTCCTTTGATGAACTAGCGAAAATAAATAATTTTATTTTCATCCAGTGGGGGCTCTGCCAAAGATTCTTTCAAACTTGATCAGGGTTTAGATAGTTAAATCCTGTTACTACTTGTTTAGCTTCTTTGAGGTTAAAGTTTCCTTCAATATTCTTTCCCCATCATAGTTGTTCAGGCAAGGAGGATACCAGAATCCTCCTATGTTCTAGATCTTGGGTAAGAGATTCTGCCTGGGCCTTCAGAGGACTCTCTTCACTGTAGCTTAGATCCTTCCAAGATCTCCATTTTCCATTGTTCCTATCCTGGTCCCAGAAGTCTTTAACCATAATTAGACCTTTGTTTTTTGTGTCATTCTTGAGAGTTGCTAATTCATCCTTATACAAGTTGGGTTCTTGTTGCCAGTTGTCCTCCCAAAATCGAGCTAGGTTCCCAGCTCGAATTCCCTAGAAACTATGTTGCTGAACAATACCTTTATTTTCCTAGGTAAGGTTCCAAATGTGGGAGCCCTTAATATGCCCTGGCATTCTAATGTGATCCTTCTCCTGCCAATGCTTGGCATATTTTTGTTTCCAAATCTTGGCCCAGGGAGTTATCGATTCCTTGATCCACCTCCACCAGAGTTTAGCTCCCAAAACTCTGCTTATGGTTTCTAGATTATGAAGCCCCAAGCCACCATGGCTCTTGGGTTTGCAGATCTTTTCCTAGGCAACTAAATCCAATTTCTTTTTATATTCTCCTCTGGCCCATAAAATGTCCCTTTGTATGCTCCTGATCTATTGCATAATTCGTTTAGGAGTAGGAAGAGTTGAGAACATGAACATGGGAATGGCCTGCAGGACAACCTATGTGAGCACAAGTTTCCCCACCAAATTTAAAGACCTGCATTTCCATTTTCTGATCTTGTCCTTAAGTTTATTTATAATTGGCTCCCACACTTCCTTGCTGAGAGGTTTATCTGTGAGAGGTGTGCCCAGATACTTGGAAGGTAGCTGGTCCCTTTGAAGCCAAAGAATTCTGGTGATATTTCTTCGAATAGTAATGTCCGTGTTAAAGAAAAAACTTTTGATTTGTCGAGGCTTACCTATGTGCCAACAACCATAGCAAAGTCATTCAAATTATGTTTGATCGTTCAGGCTTCCTTGACTGTGGGTATGTTGGGTTGTGTTATATTCTTTCCACGACTAACCTACGTAGTGAATCGGGGGGTTAGAGGGGGGGCGGAGCCCCCCCTTCGTTGCGCCGATTGCGCAGGGGGGGGTCACAGGGGGGCGGCAGCCCCCCCTGTCCGGGGGGTTTGAGGGGGGAGGGTAGCCCCCCTCTATGCGGTTCGGGGCAGCGCACCGAGAAAAAAAAATTTTGGACCCTATATTAGGTTGGGCAAACCTACCTATGGTTTTTCGGTCCATGGTTTTGGACGCGATGGTTTTCGGTCCATGGTATTGGATGCTTCGTCATGTATAAATATGTATTGTAACATTGAAAGGAATATAATGAAAAATCAAGCTGGTAGTCTCGGTTTTTGAGATCCAGTGGGAAATCTCTGTGTATATGTGTTTTATGGGTTATGCTCTCGCATTTTTATTTTTCTTGTGATTTAGAATTCGTATGCAGGTAATTTCTGTACGGGGTTAAAACCTACATTTGGTATCAGAGCTGTTTTGGCTTCAAGGGGACGCCTTTGTTGCTGGGGGGTTTCGCTCGGGCCTGTGGTAGACCCTGTTTAGTGGGAGATCTGCGAGATCGATTCTGGTGGTGAAAGAAGATGGCGAGCAACGGAAAGATAGAGATTGAGAAGTTCAATGGTTAGAGTTTTGAGTTGTGGAACTCAAGATGGAGGATCTGTTGGTGGATAAAGATCAGTGGATCGCGGTAGATCCGGGTACTAAACCAACGGGAGTGACCGATGAAGAATGGAAGAAGTTGGATCAGAAGGCAAAGAGCACAATACGATTGTGTGTCTCAGATTCAGTAGTGTTGAATGTATCAGGGGAAGCTACGACGAAGGCTCTGTGGGACAAGTTAGGGACTTTGTACCAATCTAAGTCTCTGGTGAATAAACTATTCCTATGGAAAAAGCTGTATAACCTGAGGATGAAAGATGGAGACTCGGTGACAGAGCATCTGAATGCATTTAATACTGTGGTAAGTCTGTTATTATCTGTTGATATTAAAATTTCAGATGAAGATAAGTGCATCAGTTTGTTGTGTTCTCTACCAGACTCGTGGGATAGTCTGGTTATTGCAATAGGTAGCAATGCAACTGCTTTGCAGTTTGATGAAATAGTTTCAGCCTTGCTGACGGAGGAGATGAGGCGAAAAAATATGGACAGCCAGAATGGTGATGCCTTGTCTGTACGAGGACGGTCCCAGAACAGAAACAAAAATAAGTCATCGAGTGGGAGATCTAAATCTAGAGGGAGATCTAAATCTCCAGGAAAACATACAAAGGTGGTGTGCTGGAAATGTGGAAAGGAAGGGCACTTTAGAAGGGAGTGTAAATCTAAAGCTCCTAATAAAGGAAAAGGATCTGACGATGCTCCTTCTGCAGAGGCAAAAACCACCTCAGATGAAGGTGGGGATGTGTACTTGGCTTCTTCAAGTACACATGTAGATCATAAGGCATGGTTAATTGACTCAGATGCATCCTTTCACTTCACTCCCCATAGAGAGTGGTTCTACGAGTATGAGAAATACCATGGTGGTGATGTCTTCTTAGGGGATGATAGGAAGGCTAGAATCATTGTTCGTTGAAAAGTAAAGTTGAAGTTGCAAGGTGGAAGGGTTAGAACCCTTCCGGGTGTTCTGCATATTCCTGCATTGGTCAGAAATCTGATTTCTGTAAGAAAGTTGGATGATGCAGGTGTAAAGATAGTGTTCGAGAAGGATACCTGCAAGATGGTTCGAGGAGCACTGGTATTGATGCGGGGAGTTCGGATTGGAACTCTGTACAAGTTTCAAGGTAGCACTGTTGATGGGTGCAATAGTTCTATGGTTCCTGAAAATGGAGCAGAAAATCTAGTGGTCTCTAGAGAGAAGACCATGTTGTGGCATCAAAGGCTTGGACATATTGGAGAGAAGGGCCTTCGAATACTTCATGGTAAAGGTATGGCAGAAGATATGAGTAATAGCTCTCTGGATTTTGTTTTCTGTGAAAATTGTGTATATGGCAAGCAGAATCGGGTGAGTTTCCCCTCTGGTGGTAAGAGGACGAAACAAATATTAGAGCTTGTGCACAGTGATGTGTTTGGACCTGTGAAAGTTCCATGATTGGGTAAGTCTGTGTACTATGTATCATTTATAGATGACTTCTCAAGGAATACATGGATATATTTCCTTAAGAAGAAATCTGAAGTCTTTGATAAGTTTAAAGAATTTAAGGCTCTGGTGAAAAATCAGACAGAGAAGAAGATAAAGGTGCTGAGGATAGATAATGGTGGAGAATTTTGCAGCAAGGAATTTGAAGAATTCTGTAAGAAGTGTGGTATAGCACGGCAGAAGACTACTCCATATACACCTCAGCAAAATGGAGTCGCAGAAAGAATGAACAAGACGTTGGTGGAAAGGGCAAGAAGCATGCTCAGTGGTTCCAGGTTAGGACAAGAATTCTGGGCAAAGGCAGTGGATACTGCATGTTACTTGGTCAAAAAGTCACCTTCATTAGCGTTGGAGGATAAGACTCCACAAGAAGTATGGACTGGTAAGAAACCCTCTCTTTCACATCTGAGGGTATTTGGATGTGATTCATATGTACATGTTCCAAAGGAG
>APFE031568625.1:19209-37561 GCA_000404065.3 Pinus taeda
AAGATGTTTTCACACATGTTTTGTAGATGTTTGTAAGACTACTCTTTAAACATTTGTAATGCATGTTTTCTTAACCTATACTAAGATAGTTGAACTAGTTTGGTTATTTTAGTACTTACATTGTTGAATATGTGTTGTATTATTATCACTGTTGTCTCGTCCGCATGGACTACTCCGTGGGACATTAGACATACCATTCTTTTTTATTGGTTATAATGATCATCACCTCCATGTGGACTACTCTACTAGATGGTGCATGTGTTTTCCCCTTCACTTTGGTTTTAATGACTGCCACATCCATTGTGGACTACTCCACTAGATGCTGGACATGTCCTTGTTGGTTCTCATGTGTCTCTCCATGGGTGGTACTATCACCTCTATTCTAGAGACTCAGTTTACTCTCTCCCTTCACAATAAGAACCTGAACACAAGTTACATTACACCCTCACCAAGCATACTCACCTCGCTTTTTAAATATACAAGCATAAAACTCTCATCTACTAAACAACAAGAGCTACGAAAAATATCTATGATAATGGCAACTGGGCCATCGTATTGGATGGGACTCCTACACCAAATAGTGTGAGGTCTAGTTGGGACTTCACACCAAAGAGATCCACTAAATGTTGGCGGGTCCAGCACCATCAACATTTCTAGTGCTAGAAGGAGAGCCGCCAACAGTTTATGGTTGAATGTCCTACCAACCCAACTCATCTATCATTTATTCAAGGTAGTAACACACACTCCCTCTCCCCTAAGTGCAACTCTGAAGTTGATTATTCCTCACCTCCTAGGCTTGAACAAGAAATTTTGTATAAGCACATCCACATTGTTCATCCCATCACCCATCAATTTTATAACATTGTTGGGCTGATTCTAGAAGTGCACACTCTTCCCTATTTGCAGAAGAAGCAAAAGACTACTCCGATAGGCATGGTAGTCTCATCTGTGGCAGAAGCAATCCTCACCACTCTTAAAGAGCTAGTAGAAGCTGTTGAAAATGAAGAGGAACCTCCATTCTTTTGAGAGGGAGAATAATACAACCTCTTACTCTTAGGCTCAGGTTCCGGCATAGGAGGTGGAGGGGAAGGCAGTGGAGGAGGCAAAGGTAGAGATGAACCAATAAATTCAGAGGTAAAATCATCAGATTCAAAAGAAGAGGAGGAGGACAAAGAAGAGGACAACATGGCTGACCAAATTATGGAATGGATGACCCAGGGCCCATTGGCACTCCCAGGTGTCTTGCACAAGATGACAAGACACATAGAGAAGTTGCTAACAAAGTATGATCCTGACAAGACAGTGAAGGCGAAAGATCACTTAGACACATTTTACCTACATCTATAGACATTCAAGCTATGTTATGATGACATTGTGTGTAGACTGTTTTCATGTACCTTGGATGGAAGAGAATTTGTATGGTACCAAAACCTTCCTTTGAACTCCATTAAAAACTAGGGGAAGTTCAAGATAATTTTCCTTGAGAAGTTTGTTGAAAAAACAACCCTCGCCATGTTGCTAAAAGAGTTGGGTAGTCTCAAGATGGAGTATAAAGCAAAAGTCAAATACTTTAACTAGATATTTAACCATATCTTGAACAAGTTCACAACACACACCAGACCTCATGACTCCATCACTATTGACTACTAAATGTCTTCACTACCCACCAACATTACGCATGTTAGTGGTTAAATCTACCTTAGGCTGAAATAAGGCAAGACTCAAGGCCACATCAAACCATGCTCAGCCTCGTAGCTAGCCCTACGAGGACAGGAGAGGGCTCTCTCCAGATCAAACTCAGCAAAAGATAATCTAAGAGGCTCGAGATGACCGAATTGATGACTGATTTTAGGCTAGGTATGAAGTACAAAGAGTTTAGAATTGATTTTAAATTTTTTTGTTGAATTCAAGGGAAAGGCAATTTTGGATGCGGGGATGAGGCACAGCTTTTGCAGAGGTCTACTTGGGGCAAGATACGCGATTGATTTGATGCCTTAAAGCAAGTGAGATGGATAGATCAGACTGGTTAGGAGCTAAGGAGAGAAAGGAAGTCTCAAGGATTCTCCTTAAACTGAAGAAAACATAGAAAATTAAACAAATTTAAAGACGAAGCATAGCAAGTTCATGGATTCTACCTTAACACTTCATTTGTTTAATTACAGAAGATTAAATCAAGAAATTGATACACATACACAACTTAAAAGTATTGAGAGAAACACACCATCAACACATAAAGCCACATGGATCCCAAATAGTGCTACAAAACCCTGGTCTTTCCTTTGCCAAAATGCAGATAAGATATGTACAATATAGTCTCAAGCTATTCCCAAGAGTCCAACCTTTCCAACCTCTGAAAATGATTGAGAAATTACATCATATAGACCATCCTAACCCCTTTCCTTGCCTCTAGGGGTCGAGCTCATCATTCTAGGAGCTGTTTGAACTAATTCTAAACAAGGAACTGAAATCTAGGCAGTCAAACAACTTACCCCTATAAGCTAGGAAACCAATTCATTCATTAAATTTTCACCTTTTAGTGAATGAATCTTCTAGAATAAGTAAAAATGTGCCAAAATTACATCATACACATCAAATTACATCAAGCTGGGTCAAAAATCACATCAAGAGGTGAAACTAGTCATAACTGGCCGAAATTCTGAGCTGGAAGGTGAAAATTTGACCAAAAAACCTTGTGCGTCGCGCGCCTTTCCACCTGTGTTTGGGGCACTTCCCGGCATCCAAATTGAGCTCAGGTTGGCTTGTTGGAAAGCCCTGGATGTCTAATTTCCAACCCAAGTATAATTTTCCAATGTGGTCTCCATTTGACCGTCCACAAGTGGATTCTCCCAGAAGTACTTCCTGCTGATGCAAAAAGTGGCAGAAATGTGATTTTCATGATGTTTTTTGAGATTTTGATCACTCAAAACTTGATGAAATGTCTTGGAAATTGCTGAGCATGTGTATTTAATCATGAAAAATCCGAAAATTTAAGCCACCTATGATTTGGACCTCTCCATATTATGGGTCGCGCGCTGAGCGCGACCCATAGAGCCCAAAAACTTGTTTCGCAAGCCAAAAATTTTGAAACGACAAAATTTCTCCAAATTTGCCCAAAATTGGAGTGAAGCCTCTCCATCATGTATCATGCTCAACTAATGAAGCTTCGGCCAAAACTTGAAGCGGATCAGGCCTTTTGCGTTGTTTTTGTGCTTTGCTCAAATGCCTCTTGAGGATCTTCATTCTCGCTTTGCAAACATGCATGCGAGCCCAATAGTGATTTTTCATATGACGAAGCATGTCTTTGTCTCTATTGGCCTTTGCCAAAAATTTCTCCAGATGAGTGTTAACATGTATGAGCATAGACTCTCGTTCGGCCTCTATCTCCTGCTGAATGGGTGTAATCTCATTTAGGCTTCTTTAGGTAGCCTGTTGGTCTTTACGGATGTTTTTCCACTTCTATGAGGCCTCCGGGGTGCATTTCTTCCGTGGGTGAGTCACTTTGGGTTTCCACCTCATAGTTGGATGAATGATCAGATGGCATGATTGATGCTATGAAAACTGTCTTGGAGAAGTGAATGCTGGTCACAAAACTATGTTGGACAGTTGTTGTGATATGATTGAAATCTGCCTACCAAGGGGAAAAATGCAACAAGGGACTATTAGGAAGGGGAAAATATGAAGGGATTAGGGGATATTAGGATATATTTTGTTTAGGGAAATGTAGGAGGTTTTGGGAGGTTTATATAAGTTAGGGTTTGGGATTTGCGCATTTGGCAATGGGTGGAAGGGAATTGGGGATATGGGTTTAGTAATTTTAGTGGATAGGGAACAATAACATTCAAGGGGAAACGGTATATGGGAGACGGGAATGATGGAAAAAGGGAATAATGTGATGGAGGGGGAGCCTTGGTAACAAAACGATGAATGTGCAACCCTTAATAGCAGTTGGCTTGAGGAATTTTAGAGGTAGGGTTTGGATGTTTTGTTTCAAACATTTGGAACCATCAACCACCATCACATAACACACAAATGGATAAAACAGTGGGATGTCGACCCTACCTAGCCAATTTGTACGGAGAGGAGGCGATTTGATGCCTTTCCAAGCAATTTTCGGGCTTAATACCCAGTGCGCCGCATGCCTCACCCAAAGCGCTGCGTGCCCCTGATGTGCCGCGCCAGTGTATTTTTACATTGAGTTTTTGTACCTGATGCGTCGCGCGCCTAGCCTGATGCGCGACGCACACCCAGCTACATATTGCATTTTGCAGGAGGCTTTTGGAGGCCTTCCCAGTTTTAAAATTGGGCACATGATAGCTCGTTGGAAAGGTCGTTGAGTCTACTTTCCAACCCAACGAGAACGTTTCAATTTGGTGTTCATTTTCCTTGTCAAAAAGCAAATCTCCCTAGACTGGTCAAAATGTACCAAATGAGGCTGCCTCAAAGAAGAGTGCTATTGCAATCAACTTTTGAATGCCTTCCTCAGCTCCAAATTAAGCTCGTGATAGCTAATTGGAAATATCTTTGTGTCTAGTTATCATTGGACTCATCAAAAAAGTCATTTGGCCAACCAAGCTAGGAGAAAACGTGATTTTCCCAAGGTCACTTCAGAGGTGCATTCAATTCTCTTGAGGCAACGGTATTTTTGTCATATCTCTAAAACCATGACACCTGTGTAAAACGTGAAGGATATTTTTCGTACTTGGCATGTTGTGGACAAAAGCCTCTCTCATTTTTTCAAAATTCATCTTTTATTGCTCTGGAACATCTTTTGAGTGAAACTTATCCCGATGTGTGAAACAAGGTATTTTTTCGAAATGAAGCGAAATGAAGGGGATAAGGGGCTTCTAAATTCTTGGGGAAATTTTTGGAATTAGGGAGGGATGTTAGGAAGTAGGGAAAAGTGGAATCTCAGAGATTGAGCGAGGGGAAGGGGTCCAAAAGGGAAAAACACAGGCCTAGCCTAGAAAATTGCCAAGTTGTGTCAAGAAACTAGGGTTTGTGCAAAAATGAGGAATTTGGGGAATCTCAGTGATGTGAAGTGTTTGATAAGGTATATTAAGGATAGGGGAAGGTGTATGAACATCTGGATACAAGTTTTTCTAATGATTTGACCGTCCAAGAGAAATTTCCTTCAAAACCCTAGGAGAGGGAAATGAACCTTACCTAGGCACAACTAAAGCGTGAACAAGGTGTAAAATGACCCAGTGGAACTTGACATGATGATGAAAACCCTCTGACTGATGGTAGACTCAGCTGAATAGTGACATAGAATGACATTTGGGCAACTTTGAAAGGAGTGAAATCAAACCCTAGACCTAATGCCTAGTGACCAAATTTTGTTTGAAGACTTATTGAAATGACAAAATTTGATTGTGACACCTTAAAATCACTTGTAAGAGCATGTTTGATCACTGGAGGAAGGCTGAAAAGACTGACACTAACATTGGCTCCAATGGGGATGGTAGCTCCTTGGAGGTGCCAATAACAACAGATCTTTGGGAGAGCAGACCAGTGCCTCATCCATTGGGCGATGGAGTCATTATTTGAACGGATGACACAAAACCTTTGACACATTTATTGAATGAAAACTTGACTGAAAAATGACTGAAACTTGACTGAAACTTAACTCAACCAACTCGATGGAAAACTGAAATAACTTGAAAAAACTGACTCAACAGACCAAACACAAATGACTCATGACTGACTTAAAACAAGACTTTACAAAGCTTTTGGAAAAAAGGTAGCAATCCATCAAGATTTGGAATCATAATGACAACCACCTGCATACTAATGAAATATGTGCAATCATGTGTAATGAGATTTCCAATGTAACCAATCCAATAGATGGCTACATACCAAATTTCTGCTCTCACTTTTCTCGAGCAGGCGGAACGATGTACATGTAGGAAACTCACAATAACCACTGAAACCAAGGCTTATGATAACGAACCAAGCAACATTGATCTTCTCTAGTGCTTTCAAAAGGATGCCGAAGGGATCTTAGTAATCCTGAAGCACTATCTTGTCTTGAGATCCAGCAACAAAAATACAAGTACTCCCTTCATTCTGATCTGAAAGAACAATTGATTTCTAAGGGATAGGAATGCACAAAGAAGTATGTGCTTCTGCCATCTGAGTGCTAGCTGTAGGTTCCTTTACCATGAGAAATCTTGGCATATTGTCTCTCTCAAGCTCATACTCTTCATCTTCATGGTCTAGGTCATTCTTAAACAAAAAACAATCTTCAAGATTATCAAACATGACAGCCTTATCATCTTTGTGAAAGAAAATATTATCTGTTTGCTTATCTAAAAAATTGATTACAAGACCGTCATCATTTTCAAAAGAAGAAGAGATTTCACCAACACTTTCTTGACCATGTGTGCACTGCAAATCTATTGTAGCTTTCGCTGAAACAAGACCTTTCAAAAGTAGATCTATCTCATCTTCAGACAAAGGAGACAATGCCTTTTGTTTTCTTCTGCTTAAACAGTGATTGTCTTCATATGACATGGAAATCAAACTATCATTTACTACTGAGTTATTGAAAGGAGATTCATCACTTACTTGCACAAAGATCTCATTCTATTTTTCATGAACTGACTGGATTGCTTCTTCATTCCAGATGATCTCAACAATAGAGCTCTCCTTCATGGGATTCAGAACAAGGTTGTCTTCATCATCACGATCTGAATCTAGATTTGAAATGGCCGACTTGACTTTATCACATTCTGAAATTGAAACTTGACTTTCATGCATGTTGTCTTCTTCTATGGATAGATCTTGAATAAAACCTTCTCCTTCATCATTTTTAGCTATGTGGCCATCTTCAACCTATTGATCTTGATTTTGCTGCAAATTTTCCTGATCGTCTTTATGTTGCTGAAATGGATTTTCATATAGGGCTTCCATGATCTCATCATCCATGAAATTGTCATCTTCATAATATTTCTTAAGGCTTTCAATAAAAGTAGAAGCATGTTTGCAACAGTCATGAACTAATTTTAATGATGGGTAAGATACTTGATATCTTTCAATGAACAGAGCATGAAAATCCTTTAAACAGTAAATACAGGCCAGCGGCAAATTTTCATACCAAGATTGGGCTTCACCTTCCAGAGTGGCCAGGAATATCTTCATCAAGCAATCTTCAGGAAAATCCACCTTCAACTTGCGAATATGCGTATGAAATCTAACCAGATGTAAAGCATCATCTTTCTTACCATCATTGTTAAATGTAGGCAGATTCCTTGACCAATCTACCTTGGGCATCTTATTCGGAAAACCTGGAATGTGATCTCGACTCATGGGAGCGTATCTTCTCATGATTCGGTCCATCTTGAAAATCTCACAACTACTGATCTCCCTGCAGTGAAGTCATCATGAAGCATTGATTTCTGGATTTTTCAGTGAATGGAGTCACCAGGTGAATGATTTCAGCCTTGCTATTGTCTGATCGTTGTCCACCATCAACAATCAAACCTGAACTTGATACATGTACTGGGGCAATTTATAAGTTAAGTGTTACAATTACAAGCTACACTGGAGATCGACTGAAGCAACGTTTATCTACTATGCACTCGCAGAGCAATGTGCAGTTCGAAAGCTACCTGACGTGACTTCAGACTCCGTCTGTAGCTATAAATCAAATAACACTAACAAGCAAATAAGTTCTTCCCCAGTGGAGTTGCCACTATGTTAGCGCTTAAATCTACCTTAGACTAAAATAAGGTAAGACTCAAGGGCACATCAAACCACACTCAGCCTCGTAGCTAGCCCTACGAGGACAGGAGAGGGCTCTCTCCGGGTCAAACTCGGCAAAAGATAATCTAAGAGGCTCGATATGACAGAATTGATGAATAATTTTAGGCTAGGTATGAAGTACAAAGAGTTTAGAATTGATTTTTAAAAATTTTGTTGAATTCAAGGGAAAGGCAGTTTTGGATGCGGGGATGAGGCACAGCTTTTGCAGAGGTCTACTTGGTGCAAGCTAGGCGATTTCTTTGATGCCTTAAAGCAAGTGAGATGGATAGATCAGACTGGTGAGGAGCTAAGGAGAGAAAGGAAGTCTCAAGGATTCTCCTTAAACTGAAGAAAACATAGAAAATTAAACAAATTTAAAGGCAGAGCATAGCAAGTTCATGGATTCTACCTTAACACTTCATTTGTTTAATTACAGAAGATTAAATCAAGAAAATGCTACACATACACAACTTACAAGTACTGAGAGAAACAAACCATCAACACATAAAGCCACATGGATCCCAATTAGTGCTGCAAAACCCTGGTCTTTCCTTTGCCAAAATGCAGATAAGATATGTACAATATAGTCTCAAGCTATTCCCAAGAGTCCAACCTTTCCAACCTCTGAAAATGATTGAGAAATTACATCATATAGACCATTCTAACCCCTTTCCTTGCCTCTAGGGGTCGAGCTCATAATTCTAGGAGCTGTTTGAACTAATTCTAAACAAGGAACTGAAATCTAGGTAGTCAAACAACTTACCCCTATAAGCTAGGAAACCAATTCATTTATTAAATTTTCACCTTTTAGTGAATGAATCTTCTAGAATAAGTAAAAATGTGCCAAAATTACATCATACACATCAAATTACATCAAGCTAGGTCAAAAATCACATCAAGAGGTGAAACTAGTCATAATTGGCCGAAAATCTGAGCTGGAAGGTGAAAATTTGACAAAAAAGCCCTGTGCGCCACGCGCCTGAGCCCTGTGTGCTGTTCGCCTTTCCGCCTGCTTTTGGGGCACTTCCCAGCATCCAAATTGATCTCAGGTTGGCTTGTTGGAAAGCCCTGGATGTCTATCTTCCAACCCAAGTAGAATTTTCCAATTTGGTCTCCATTTGACCCTCCAAAAGTGGATTCTCCCAGAAGTACTTCCTGCTGATGCAAAATGTGGCAGAAAGGTGATTTTCATGATGTTTTTTGAGCATTTGATCACTCAAAACTTGATGAAATGCCTTGGAAATTTTTGAGTATGTGTATTTCATCATAAAAAATCCAAAAATGTAAGCCACCTGTGATTTGGACCCCCCCATCTTATGGGTCGCGCGTTGAGCACGATGCATAGAGCCCAAAAACTTGTTTCGCAAGCCAAAAATTTTGAAACGACAAAATTTTCTCCAAATTTGCCCAAAATTGGAGTGAAGACTCTCCATCATGTGTCATGCTCAACTAATGAACCCTCGGCCAAAAATCGAAGCAGATCAGGCCTTTTGCGTTGTTTTTGTGCTTTGCTCAAATGCCTCTTGAGGATCTTCATTCTCGCTTTGCAAACATGCATGCGAGCCCAATAGTGATTTTTCATATGACGAAGCATGTCTTTGTCTCTATAGGCCTTTGCCAAAAAAATTTCCAGATGAGTGTTAACATGTATGAGCATAGAATCTCGATTAGCCTCTATCTCCTGCTGAATGTGTGTCATCTCATTTAGGCTTCTTTGGGCAGCCTGCCAGCCTTCACGGATGTTTTTCCACTTCTATGAGGCCTCCGGGGTGCATTTTCTTCCGTGGGTGAGTCGCTTTGGGTTTCCACCTCATAGTTGGATGAATGATCATATGACATGATTGATGCTATGAAAACTGTCTTGGAGAAGTGAATGCTGGTCACAAAACTATGTTGGACTGTTGTTGTGATATGATTGAAATCTGCCTACCAAGGGGAAAAATGCAACAAGGGACTATTAGGAAGGGGAAAATATGAAGGGATTAGGGGATATTAGGATATATTTTGTTTGGGGAAATTTAGGAGGGTTTGGGAGGTTTATATAAGTTAGGGTTTGGGATTTGTGCATTTGGAAATGGGTGGAAGGGAATTGGGGATAAGGGTTTAGTAAGTTTAGGGGATAGGGAACAATAACATTCAAGGGGAAATGGTATATGGGAGACGGGAATGATGGAAAAAGGGAATAATGTGATGGAGGGGGAGCCTTGGTAACAAAACGATGAATGTGCAACCCTTAACAGCAGTTGGTTTGAGGAATTTTAGAGGTAGGGTTTGGATGTTTTGTTTCAAACATTTGGAACCATCAACCACCATCACAGAACACACAAATGGATGAAACAGTGGGATGTCGACCCTACCTGGCCAATTTGTATGGAGAGGAGGCGATTTGATGCCTTTCCAAGAAATTTTCGGGCTTAATACCTAGTGCGCCGCGTGCCTCACCCAACGTGCCACGCGCCCCTGATGCACCGCGCCAGTGTATTTTTACACTGAGTGTTTGTGCCTGATGCGACGCATGCCCCTGATGCGCCGCGCGCCCAGCCTGATGCGCCGCGCGAACCCAGCTACATAGTGCATTTTGTAGGAGGCTTTTGGAGGCCTTTCCGGTGTCCCAATTGGGCGCAGGATATCTCGTTGGAAAGGTATTTGAGTCGAATTTCCAACCCAACTATAAATTTTCAATTTGGAGTTCATTTGCCTTATCAAAAGTCAAAGCTTCTAAGACTGGTCAAAATATGCCAAATGAGGCTGCCTCAAGGCAGAGTGCTGTTGCAGTCAACTTTGGAATGCCTTCCTCAACTCCAAATTCAGCTCATGATAGCTCATTGGAAAGATCTTTGTGTCTAG
This sequence comes from Pinus taeda, assembly GCA_000404065.3. Classification (NCBI taxonomy): domain Eukaryota; kingdom Viridiplantae; phylum Streptophyta; class Pinopsida; order Pinales; family Pinaceae; genus Pinus; species Pinus taeda. The sequence continues at coordinate 29,800 of APFE031568625.1, forward strand.
TTATCATTAGAATCATCAAGAAAGTCATTTGGTCAACCACGCTAGGAGAAAATGTGATTTTCCCAAGGTCACTTCAGAGGTGCATTCAATTCTTCTGAGGCAACGATATTTTTGACATTTCTCTAAAACCATGACACCTGTGTAAAAAGTGAAGGAGGTTTTTATTATCTGGTATGTTTTGGACAAAAATCGCTCTCATTTTTTCAAAATTCATCTTTGATTTCTCTGGAACATCTTTTGAGTGAAACTTATCCCGATGTGTGAAACAAGGGATTTTGTCGAAATAATGAAGCGAAATGAAAGGGGATAAGGGGCTTCTAAAATTCTTGGGGAAATTTTTGGAAGTAGGGAGGGATGTTAGGAAGCATGGGAAAGTGGAATATCAGAGATCGAGTGAGGGGAAGGGGTCAAAAAGGGAAAAACACATGCCTAGCCTAGAAAATTGCCTAGTTGTGGCAGAAACTAGGGTTTGTGCAAAAATGAAATATTGGGGAATCTCAGTGATGGGAAGTGTTGGATAAGGTATATTAAGGATAGGGGAAGGTGTATGAACATCTGGATACAAGTTTGCCAATGATTTGAACATTCCAAGAAAAATTATCTTCAAAACCCTAGGAGAGGGAAATGAACCTTACTAGGCACAACTAAAGCGTGAACAGGGTGTAAAATGACCCAGTGGAACTTGACATGATGATACAAACCTCTGACTGATGATAGACTCAGCTGAATAGTGACATACAACTGACCATTTGGGCAACTTTGAAAGGAGTGAAAACAAACCCTAAACCTAATGCCTAGTGACCAAATTTTGCTTGAAGACTTATTGAAATGACAAAATTTGATTGTGACACCTTAAAATCACTTGTAAGAGCATGTTTGATCACTGGAGGAAGGCTGCAAAGACTGACACTAACAACGCAGTTCTTCAAGCGAGCTGCAAAACCAACATCATTGGAAAATTGGCCAAGAGACAATTGTTGTGGAGAAAGACCCGCGCGCTATTGTATTCATTGTAGATGACGAATTAGCTAAGGAATCCAAAGACATAGGTAGGAGGTCTCATACTACTGTGAGTAAGGAAAAGTAAAAGGAAGGAAGTGGAATTGACAGCCTTACTCATCTCATCAAATCCTTGACAACTGAATTTTATGAACTCAAACAACGAACAAGCGAGACAACTGTGAGAAGCAGGCCTCCCAAGTTTGTGTAGATGAATAATACAACTTCAAGTAGTAGTAGTGTTGGGACTCAGAAATGTCATATTTTCATCCCCCTTTTTCTTCACTATTCCTTACATTTCATCATCCCATTAACCTTTTATCATATCATTTTCATAAGTACATTTGGGTTTCACCTTCTTATTTTCCATTTTATTCATTTTTGTATTACAAGTGAATTTATGATTAAATATTAGAAAATATACATATTTTTATATATATCTCAAGAATATGTGAGTTTTGTGATGTGTAGGAAATATGTGAAGAATTAATTCCAAGAGACTTCTTAAATATCTCCTCCACCATATTAAGGAGATAATTATTCAAGTCTATTCCTAAGGAGAAGATCATGGAGGATTTGGTTGGCATATCTTATCCAAGATATGCGAGAGATGTGTGGAGGATTCAAAGGGATCATATTTTGTAATAATGGGAAAGTAGTTGAGAGTGCTTGAGAGAATATTGGATATGTAATTATGAGATGGTTATCTTATTCATGTATATAAGAGAGTGATTTCTCTTCATTTTAAAGGAATAGAGATTAGCTTTAAGAGATAGTTTTGTAATTAGGAGAAGGGGATTCTTAGCTTTGATTCATATTCTTTTATTGTTACACTTTCATGATTTGTTATTTGGTTCTTGTAATATAATTTAATATATATTTATTGTTGTGAGCTCACATATGTTGTTTGTCATTCAAATTCTTCACATGTTGTATTGCTTTTCCCTTATGCAATTTCTTGCTTTTATAGTTAATGTTTCAATGCCTTCTTAGATTAATTTGATTTCAGTAATTTAGATTAGATTAGATTGGATTAGTTCCACTTCGGTCCTGCATATATAGTGCATGTGCCTCGTAAACCTACGAACCTCGGATTGACAAATTAAATAGTTGGGCAAGTACTACAACAAAATTTAACGACAATATTTTCACCCAACAAGTAGTAACCACCCAACCAAATCTGCATAGAGATCCAACCTTGTGCTCAACCTGGATGTGATCATGATAGATTATTACTGCAAGTTCCATAGCGAATGAAATTTAGATAATACTTGCCCAGGATGGAACTAAGGAATGAGTGCTCTGGCTACACAGTTGTCTGATCAATTGGCGGCCAGTGAGAAGGCTTAGCCTAAGGATGAAGACGAAGAAGAAGGTGTTGCATCTGATGAAGCTCCAAGTGTTGGGCATGTAATCAACATGTATCAATCCACTCACACTTCTCAAAAAACGACTACTGAGAAGGAGCCTCCAAGCAACCGTCTGGCCCCAAAAAGAACAATTGCTACAACCTGAGAAGTTTAGGGGGCCCAACTGTGTTTGAGATACCTAAAGAGAGGGTAAGACAACATCTAGTCAGAGCAGTTGATCCGCCAGTCAACTCAACATAGAAACCTCAAAGAAAGTCCAGGAAGACAACTACAAAAAAGGTATGTCCATGAGTAGCAAAGACAAGAGAAGCCCACTAGACAACATGAGCACAAGTCTACCCTCGGAAATATCGGTGAGTCTTCCTGCTTTGGACTAAAACATTGTTCAAGACATGAAAAAGACCCATGTGAACATATCTTTGTATGAGTTAACGAAGATCATCGGTCAGCAGGCTATTCTTTTGTGTGCACTGGGGCAAACCTCCAAAGAGAATTTTACATCTTCCAGCAAGGGAACAAGTAAGTCTCTCGACTCACTCACATCCGTGCTCAACGCACTTCGTGCGACGGAAGAAAACTTGCTCTATCCACCATTTTTGTTGACATTCAAAATATTCAACTACAATGTTCACAACTGTTTGGTTGATTCTGGTGCATTAGTTAATGTCATGCCACTCTCCACTACAAAGAGGATCAATGCTCAATGGAGTAGCACAACTATGTAGATCATCCGACTTGAGAGAACATGCATACCATCCATTGGTGAAATCTGGGATGTGATCATGCGGTTATCGTCCAAGGGACGAGTTCATCAATGCATTAACGTTATGGTTATGGACATCCCAGAAGCATATGGAATATTTATGAACAAAAACTAGACTAGCAAGTTGCAAGGATACTTTGCTATGGAGTGGTCACACTTATGGATTTTGCACAAGGGTAGAAACAACCAAATTTGGGTGTTGTTGGAAAGATACATGAAACACAACGTGACTCCCTTGGATGGTAAAAATGAACTGTTGACTTTTGTAGAACTCATGTTCAACAATTTCTTTCTAGAAACATAGCTGGGGTGCTATCTTGCACAATCAGCCCCCACCACACTAGACACATAGTTGGGTCTCCTTCCTTGCCCAACTGGTGAAAATGAAACCTGTACAATACATTGTAATAGTAATAGCAGTGGAGATAGTAGTACTAGTGTGGCAAGTGGTCCTTGTATAGATAATATGTGGACCTTATACTTTGAATCATCCAAGACATAGGAGGGCTCTAGAGACAGTTATGTTTTGACAGATTCGTTGCAAAGGAAACATTTAGTCTCTAGCCGCTTGGAGTTTGAGTGCATGAACAACACTTCCAAGTATGAAACACTCATTTTGGGCTTACAAAAATCCATCAGGCTCAACGTTGCTATGCTAAAAGTGGTAGGTGACTTAGAGATTGTGGTGCGTTGGGTACATAACACAATACACTGTGTGTCACCCCATCTTAAGAGTTATCAACAAGAAGTATGGTGACTTATCTCTAACTTCCAAGATTTCAATATTATTTCTATACCAAGAATGTGTAACACAATTGCAGATGCTCTATCAAATGCAGCTGCTAGGATGACACCATTGAAGGATATATTTTCTATTAAAATTTTGTATAAGCAATTTGTCCCTGATAAAATCACTAATTTACATGTTTTTTATGATGACCAACAGATAATGAATTTCATTGCCAATGCTGATGTCTTCAAAGATGCAATGATAGATGAAGATGAGCATGAGTAGTATCTACAGAATGAAACTAGTGATAGTAAAGGAAACCTCATCCCTAAGGGTGTGGTATCACTCGAAAATATGTATGACCTGCAGAAATGCTTTCAGATGCCCATGAATGCCAAAACCAACGGATCGACAATGTTGTATGAACAGATCAATATGGGAATAGACAAAGCTCCAAAGTTTATGAATATTGGTACATGTTTCACACCATAAGAGCGGCACAATTTTTTTTGCCTATTCAGACAGTATTGTGATGTGTTCACGTGGATGCCCAATGAATTTAAAACATATGACACAAGAATAATCTAGCATGTCATTCCAATTAAAGAAGGGGCCAAACCTTTTCAGTAGAAGCTAAGGAAAGTGCATGCATCACTTGAGCCCCTCATATAGAAAGAATTGACTAAGCTATTGGATGCTCAGATCATTTACAAGGTTCGTCATTCCACGTGGGTCTTAAATTTAGTCCTTGTTAGGAATAAATATGGGGAGATTTTCCTGTGTGTTGATTTTCGAAATCTTAACCATACCTCAGACAAAGATAACTACCCAATGCCATATATGGAGCACATATTGCAGACAATATCTGGAGTAGAGATGTTATCTTTTCTAGATAGTTTCTCAAGATACAATCAAGTTTTGGTAGCAGAGCCTGACAGATTGAAGGAAAAATTATGTACCAAGTGGGGTACATTTTCTTACTACAGAATTTCTTTTGGAGTGGTAAATGTAGGAGCTACATTTCAGCACATAATGGAAATCGCTTTCCATGGGCTCATCGGGCAAAGCGTAGTAGTCTACCTCGCAACATGAAAATCTTCTCTAGACATCGGTTAGACCACTTGTGCCATCTCAAGAAAATATTTGAGTGATGTTGGAAGTACGAGATATCCTTGAATCTAAATAAGAGTGTCTTCGCAGTGTCTAAGGGTAACCTCCTTGGGAAAATCATTACCAAGAGTGGGATGAATGTACATCTAGACAAATTTCAGACCATTACGCAGATTCCTTACCCCATGAAAGAGAGAGCTATGCAGTCCTTCCTTGGAAAGATCAACTTCCTCATAAAGTTCATCTCTAATTATGAACAGATTGTCAAACCCATTCAAGAGATGACCAAGAAGGATGCAGTGTATATTTTGGGAAAAAGAGAAAAGGAAATGTTTGCTCAAATTAAGCAAGCTATAGAAGAGGCGCTTGCACAATACAACCCAAACTTAAATAAGGATTTCTTGCTCTACACTTTTTCTTCCGACACTTCACTCGTTGTTGTGCTCACTCAAAAATACGAGTTGAAAATGAACACGAGCTTGCAAGGACCTAAACTAAACTATCTTGCCATGGAAAAATAAGCATACGCAGTATACAAGGTGGTTAAACACTTCAAACCCTAACTCTTGAAAAATCATTGCATTGTCTTTGTGCCTCACCCAACAGTCAGATCACTGCTTGTTCAACAAGAGCTAGGTGAGAGAAGGGAAAAATGGATGACAGTATTGCAAGAAAAAGATCTTGAAATCAAGGCAGTTCACACCATCAAGGGTCATGGTCTTTGCAAACTGGTAGTGGAAGTAGTACATATGCAAGAGGATGAAGTAGAGCTCATTGGATGGGAGCAATAAATTGAAATGTATAATGTTGAGCGAGCTCATCCCACTTCGCACGAAAACTCTTGGTACATAGACATGCACTAATGCCTTGAGAAAGGCACCATGCCATCTAACTTATCTATGCAGTAGAAGAGGGAAATCTGACTGAAATCTCTATCTTACCAGTTGGTGCATGGAGTGCTTTACAGAAAACATCACAACAATGTTTTTCTCAGGTGCCTAGAGGCACAGGATTTGTAAAGGGTGTTACGTGATCTCCATGACAAACCAACCAGGGGTCACTTCACAGGAAACACAATAATGCACAAGATCACGTAGGCCAGTTTCTACTGGCCTACATTATTCAAATATGTACATGCCTATACCCACAAGTGTTCGGTCTGTCAGAGATGTGCCGATAGAAAATGAAGGTCAGCAGCCCTGCTATAGCCTATTGCAGTGGATGAACCATTCCAATAGTGGGGCTTGGAAATCATTAGGGAGATTTTTCCACATTCGTCAAAGCAACACCACTAAACCTTAACCATTACAGATTACTTTACGCAGTGGAAAAAAAGCGTTTTCACTTAAATAAGTGAATGACCAAGAAGTAGTTCACTTCCTAAGGTAGAACATCATCTCAAGGTTTGGCATTCCTGTATCATTTGATTTTTACAATGTAATGTACTTTTCTTTATTAAATTTTTATGAATTTTCATTGGAAAATGGTATTGTGTTAAATCATTATACTAACTACTACCTGCAGGGAAATGGTCTTACCGATTCCACAAACAGAAAGCTTAACTACATTATAAAAAAGACCATTTACTCTGAACAGTGAAAATGGCACTCCACTCTGGTGAATTCTCTATTGGCCGACTGAGTCACACCAAAACCCTCTCTGAATACCTCCCCCTACTTCCTGGTATATGAAAAAGAAGTGATCCTCCCACTAAATATCTACTTGTCTTCTCTCTAGTTGTCCCAAGAATCACAAGGCAAGTCATGTCTATTAGTTCAATGTAGGATGGAAACATTACACAAGCTAGAGGAAGAAAGGGTGGAAGCAAAAGAAAAGTTTACAGTTCACCTGAAATGTATCAAGAGATGGTTCAGCAGGAAGTATGCAGGGAGTACCAACTTCACTCTAGGTGCATCACTCTTGTGGTGGGATAAACCCCATAAAGACAAAGGAAAACACACGAAGTTTTAGTCCATGTGGATTGGCCCATTCACCTTTCATGAGAAGCTTGGCCAACACACATATCGTTTACAATCACTCAAAGGGAAGATTGACACTCTCCCTGTCAATGGCCAAGAATTAAAATATTACTTTCAATGATCTGGGGCCAGGCCCACACTGTGTACATAGTTCTTTCATTGTTGTTCTGTTATTTTCTTTGCTTTTTCTAGTTTTCTTTATTGTTTTGCTCTTTGATTTGTTGTTATGTTTCTTTTCTTTGTAAATAAGCATTGTCCCACACTTTGTTTTGGCTTCTAAATGTGTATGTGGCTAAAGTTAAAATAGTCCTGTGACACTACAGTGCTTTGTAATTCTTGTGTCTGTCTTCTTTGTGCTTGGTTGTACCTTTTGGCTGATGAAGTCTTGATGAAAAATACGATTTATCTGTAAGGAAAGTTTTGGTTAAACCATGAACCCATGTCTAGTCTGGGAAACCTCATTCCTATGCTTAGTTTTCTACTATGTGTGTTCAAGCTATCCAACTAGTAGACATAGAGAAGGGGAAAATACAAAAGAGAAAACCTGAATCGTAGGTCTTTACATGATTCTTTTAAGGAACAATGTTATGAAACCAACTCACAAAAAGATAGAAAAGATAGATCAACACCTTAGAATTCAGCCTCTTCGAGGGGGCAACCTCCTTTACATTATAAAAGTGAATGATTATTTGATGATTCAAATGACAAAACCTCCTTTCTATATATAGGAGTCTAAGGAGTCATAATATAACCCAACCGACCTAACAATAATAATATAAAGGCACAAAAATAACAATAGAGGGATTCTATG
>APFE031568625.1:40463-51370 GCA_000404065.3 Pinus taeda
AACAACACCAATTCCATTTCCTGAAGCATCACATTCCATAATAAAGGTTTTTGTGAAGTCCAGTGTAGCTAAGACCGGTGCTTGGCACATTGCTTCTTTAAAATGTTTGAATGCCTTTGTTGATTCTAGAGTCCATGAAAATGCATCTTTCTTCAATAATGTTGTTAGAGGTGCTGCTATTCTCCCATAATTCTTAACAAACTTGCGATAATACCCTATCAACCCTAGAAATCCTCGCAGATGCTTAATGGATGTGGGGATTTTCCATTCCTTAATGGCTTTAATTTTGCTAGGGTCTACCTTAACTCCTTCATGAGATACAATATGACCCAGATATTCCACCTCTTGGACTCCAAAGAAACATTTGGATCTTTTTGCATTTAATTGTTTCTCCTCCAATAGTTGTAGCACCCTGTCAACATGTTCAACATGACCTTTCCAATACTTGTTTGTAGATTAGTATATCATCAAAAAATACTAACACAAATTTTCTAAGGAAGGGTTTGAAAATGGAATCATCAAACCTTGAAATGTAGAAGGTGCGTTGGTTAGGCCAAAAGGCATGACCAAAAATTCATAATGACCCTCATGAGTTCTAAATGTTGTTTTTGGAATGTCTTCAGTCTTCATTCTGATTTGATGATATCCTGAACGAAGATCCAACTTGGTGAAGTAAATGATCCATGCAATTCATCCAGTAATTCATCAATGACAGGAATGGGAAACTTATCTTTAATAGTGAGCTTGTTGAGCTCCCTATAATCCAGACACATGCGCCATGATTCATCCTTCTTGTGCACCAATACTACTGGAGCAGAGAAAGAACTTTGACTAGGTTGAATTATACCAACCTCTAGCATTTCTGCAACCATACGTTTAATTTCACTCTTTTGGGCATAGGGATATCTGTACAACATGATGTTTGGAGGAACACTTCCTGAATTAGATGAATAGCATGATCATGATCACGAATAGGTGGGAGACCTTTGGGAGTCTCAAATACCTTGGAATGATTTTCCAAGAATTTTTGGAGATTTGGAGAAATAGATGATTTCGATGTGGAAACATCAGCGAACATAATTGTGTAATTACACCTCTTTGTTCATTTTTTAGAAGCTTTGTCATACCATTAGAGCTGATTATCTTTCTCGGTTTCCTTGCAATACCCCTTAATTCAACTTCCTTTCCTTCCATAGAAAATTTCATGAAAATTTCTTGAAAATTAAAAGCTATTGTACCCAAGGATTGTAGCCATTGGACTCCTAGTACAACATCAACACCTTCCATTGGAATGGAAAGCAGTGGGATAGTCAATACATATTCTCCCACAGATAGCTTGATATTATGGCACTTTCCAAAGAAATTTATTGTTCCTCCATTTGCAACCATCACTTGAGACTTTGGTGCTGGATATAGGAAGCAATTCAATTCTTTTGCTATCTTACAATGAATAAAATTGGAGGTACTTCCTGAATCAATCAACACTATTACCTTTTTCTTCTTAATTTGTCCTTCTATCTTTATGGTTTGAGGAGTGGTAATTCCAGCCAATGCATTACAACATATGGTCAGATTCATTTCTTCTTTATAGGCTTTGTTCCTGGAGTATATCCTCTTATTTTGACCTTTCTTGCTCCTTTTCTTCTTCTTCTTCACAATCTATGTAGAATAATTTCTTCTCAACACACTTAGGACCTTTAGTGTATTTGCTATTACAACTATAACAAAGCCCTTTTGCTTTTTTTTCTTCCAATTGTTGTGGTGTCAATCTGATGGGCAAAATAAAAGTTATGACTATTTTCCCCAGGTCACTTCTTTGGAATGTAATTCGGGAGTCTGCAAAAATGCCAACTTCCTCAGATCATATCTCATCAAATATAGCACAAAAAGCTCTAAAATTCGGAACTGTGGTTCATAATGATTTTGGCCCAAATGGGTTTTTTTTTTAGTGTCTGAAACGCCGCAGAAAAAAAGTTATAGTGAAAATTCCACGATGAGCTTTTTGGAGCAGCGAAACCCTAGTATTCAAAGCTATGATACCAAATGTTATGAAACCAGCTCACAAAAAGATAGAAAAGATAGATCAACGCCTTAGAATTCAGCCTCTTCGAGGGGGAAACCTCCTTTACATTACACAAATGAATTATTCTTTGATGATTCAAATGATAAACCCTCCTTTCTATGTATAGAACTCTAAGGAGTCAAAATATAACCTAGCCGACCTAAGAATAATAGTATAAAGGCGCAAAAATAACAATAGAGGGATTCTATGGGGCACAGTAATAACAATATGGGGAAAATAGGGGCACAACAATATTAATAAGGGATACAACTACAATAGTAATGGGGTAATCACTAGTATTATAGGGACCTAACAAACAACCTCTTCTTCTCTCAATAAGTCAAGATCCCTCATCTACCCAAAAATAAATAAGTGCCTATGCACAGTTCTCTTTCAAAAATAACAAAGGTGAAGGAAGAGAAATGCTTCCTGTGTAGAGAGGTGAAGTAAGAAACTCCACTGGGGTACTATCCAATCTCGTTGGCAGTGGATCAATGTTTTTGTTCCTGTGTTACTTGGCTGGGGTACTATCGAGGCTTGATGATAGTGGAGAAACACCAGAGATGAAAAAGTATACTCTAAAAGTCTTAAGCTCGCGAGCCAAATTACCCTTCTTGCTTTAAAACACTGTGATCTGGTGGAATTTTGTGTTGTGTTCAACTGTGTTGGTACAAGGTGAACTGTGTCTATCCATAAGGTAAGTGGGGAAGTCGATGTGATCTCCACAATGAATAAATACTCCCTGAAAGGCCAAGGCCTTGCGCCGCCAATGTACTTTTTGCTTGGATACTCATGCTAATCTCTAAAAGGAAAATTTTCCCAAAGAGGATAAGATTCTTTGTGATATATTTGCTTCTAGAACGATGAGTTGGAGGTTGTTTGGTGTGGATGTGGTTGAATTCTCCCAATATTTCCCTTTGATATTATCCCTATGAGATACCTCCTTGAGATAAGGGCCTTCTCTTATATTTGGAGAGATCCTAACTCCCTTTCCTTACCTATATATTCATCGTCTCCCATTACCAAAGTTTTTTTCTTTGATTATTTGCACCCTTATGTTGAGATAGTGCCTACATCCTACTCATTTGGCTTGGAGAGCTTGAGCTTTGGCTTGGAAATTCACTCAAGGAGAGCTTATTGAAATCAAGGCTTGGTTGTATGATTCCTCCTTTATTTCATTAATATATACAACTGTTGGTTCACTTTCCATAAATGTTTGTGTTAATGCATCATTTATCTTAATTCTCCTTGATCTGTTAAGTAGATTACTTTCTATTATGCTTGTTGTACTTGTATGATTTTTTGTGTTTTTGATATCCTGTGCAGATATCCAAATGTTGTGAGTAGTAGAGTTGAACCTAAGGAGCAATTTATTTGAGATCTTCAACAAAGGAGTGTGTTATAGCATCATAACGAGGTAGGCCATCTTCCTCTTCTCTCATTTCGATTTTAATTTAGGAAAGTGTCTTGTAGATTGTCACGTAGGTTGCTAGTCCCACTCATTGGGCTAGAGGGATTATCTCTATTTGTAGAGAGGATATACCTAGACAACAAAATGGCGACACCATTGGGGATGCTATAACCCTTTCCATCCATTCCTTCAATCCGATCATTTGATTATTTTGACCAATTTTCCATTTCTCGGCTTGTGTGAGTTAGTATAGGTCTGCAAAATCACTGATTGTTGCCTTAGAGTGCTAACTCTTGATTTTTTTTTGGAATCATTTGTTTTTTCCCATATTCCTCACTCAACGTGAGTTTTATTAGTGACAGTCAAGTTGGCAATGCTAGTTTTTCCCTGTACAGTCGCACTGAAAAACTTGTTTTCCACTACTTTCTTGCGCTAAAAAATCAACACAGCTTTTGCTATATAAAGTAGTGCTAATGACCCTGACCAATGCGGGTTTGTTTATGAAAAGTAGCATTGATGACCCTATCAACACGGGTTTAGCTATCTAAAGTAGCGTCGATCCTTGAATGTGAGATTTTTTAAGGTTTCTACCTTAGAATCTAGTGTATCTTGGTCCCTGAGGTCTTTTCCCATCCTGTATGCTTGGATTTGTCACTGTTTTTGATTGGTTGCCTTGATCAATTTGCAAAATTTGTCCCATTGGCTTTGAAGTGAAATCTGATTGAGTTCTAGGGTTTCTAGTCAATTGGTCATCGCTTGATGCATGTTGGTGTCATTGAGATGTTAGTTTTTTTGATTGATTGAGTGTTGTTTTTTGTGGAAAACATTGAAAACATCATTTTGAATTCATTTTAACTTGTCTTTTGAATTTTTTTTTTTTTTGTGAAAATGCATTAGATTAGTTGCATTGAAGAGTTATTTTTTGAGATTTATCATTAAAAATAGATCACATTTTTTAGTGATTGGAAGCAAAACATTGTATTAGGTGCATCAAATCATTCAAAACAAAAAGAAAATAATAATTCATATAAACGCATCTTTGTGAAGTAAAATCATTTTGCTTTCGAAAAAGTTGCATTTAGGATAGTGAAAAGTGAAAATATTTTTTACTTTTGGCATTGCATTCGGAAGAAAAAAGTGAAATTTTGTGGAAGGAATGTTGTTTGATTCATTTTGTTTGATGCATTATTGGTTAAGTTTCTTCCCTTGATTAGTCTAGCTTTCATTGAAGTGGAAAGTTTCCTTTTCTCATATAGTTGCATCTTAGGGATTTAGGTGACATCATTTTGAGCCTTAAAACCAAAAATTAATTGCAGATAAACTTAAAATTTACCTCAATTAATCTAAGGAGCATTTGGAACTTAACACAAACATTTAGACGTCTAGGCTAGAGGCGTGTTTCAACATCTATAAACCTATCAACTCTCATTAACTGCCTGCATTGTATCCCGAAGGTTAAATCTTGTTCCAGTACATAAGTATATTGAAGGTTCTCCAATACTTTCGGGTATATCAGAGGCACTTTAGTATGAAAAGTATATGGGAATGCTCTCACTGAATGGTTATGCATTAGAAAACACTAACATGGACTTGTGCTCCCCGTACCGTCGAGTATATATTGGGAGACCCCACTAGGTTTCTATCTTTTAGCCACAGGTAACCAATTCAGTTGCCTTGTAAACATGATACACCAAACACAGGATTCAGGGAGATTGATTGTTGTACGTTAAGTCCTTCCTTTCAGCTAAGGTGTATATAGAGTTTAATAGATACTTGGTAAACCCTTTTTCCTAGATTACCCCTTTTTTATTTATTTTTGTTAAAGTTCTAAAATAAATTAAATGATCGTGGAAAAACATCCTTCCTGTGGAAATACTCTTTAGTAGATCTTAGGTTGATACCAATGGAAACATTTCCAGAGTTTACTAGTCAAGGAAACCCCTCTGACGAGAATCTTAGTACTTTTCTTTCTTTTGGAAATATTGGTGCTCCCTATATGGTAATTTTGTCCCTTCCTGGATTGACCATTCGTCTGCCAATTTGGTTATTTTTGACCTTGGTGATTCTGAGTGTCCAAACTGATTTTCAACCAAGTTTTACTCCACCTAAACAACATCAACCTCATGTTGATCCTAAATTTGACCCCTCACCTATTTCTTCACCTCATTCTTCATCTTCATCTGGTGAAAGTTTGGATTCTAGTAACTAGGAATCTAGGAAGAAGAAGAAGAGGATGAAGGAGAAGAAGCAAAATAAGGAAGGTGACAACCAAACAACCATTTCTATAGATGCAATACCAACCGGCCTCAGGAAGTAAAATTCCCTTGCATTTTATGTAAGGGTGACCACCTTCTTCGGAATTGTCTTGCTATTACTAAGGTCTTAGAAGTGTGGTCCACAGGTTCATATCGACCTTTTTCATCAACCTCTTGAGTTCATGTTGGTGACAAACCCCCAACTATAATAGTAAAGCTAATGGAAAAAAAGGAGAATTCAAATTTTCCCTGTAAGTTGTGTGAAGGTAATCATCGAATTCACCTTTGTCCTCTTTTTGATGAAGCTTACAAAGAGTTGGAAAATCTTACAACTTCCCAACCTTGTCTTCCAGTTGGTTGTCATAAGATTTCCCCCAATCCTTCACTAGTTGATCAAGTGATTGATCAAAATCCATCTTTGGTTAACCCCACTATCTTTGGAAGTGAGTCTCATGAGTCTGTTTTTAACCAATCATTGATTGAGAAAATGGTAGACCTGGCTCCACCTTTAGTTAACCGTACCTTTTTGGTAGAGAGTGAACCTCGTATTGCTCAGGTTATTCTAGTTTCTTCAATTTCAAATGAACTAGATGGAAATCATCCCATTCCCGAGGTGCATGAGAGTTGTTAGTGTCGGTCTTGAGCCCTCCATCGGTGATCAAAAGCTCTTTGCATATGCATATGTAGGTGTCTCATCAGCATCAATTTTGCATCACGTTAGGCATGCCATAACACTGATCGAGGAGCTGGTCTTGTTCCCTTCTTGGCTTTGCTGGAATCAGGTCATATCATTTGAAAAAACTTGTGTCACACTTGTTTCATTTTTGTCTTGAAATCCCAAGTCTAGGTCGAGGGTTTCGGTCAAAATCACTGCAAGGTCATGAGTCAAAAGTCTAATAGTCCCTAGCAAGCCAGAAGGAGGTATGTAATATGTTCCAGTGATATTTTTCATTAGCTACAGCTCATTTATACCTTGGATTTAAAAACTCTGTTTTTAAACCCAAGGTCATGTGAAATTTGCAAAAATAAGGAAAATTTTCAAAAATCTTCAGAATGCCGGCAACAACCCTGGTTTCCTCGCCAGAGTCCATCAGATAATCAACCTGCAAAAAGAACCAAGTGAAAACACTCAAAAGATCAATTTCAGGCAAAGTGAAACTTAAAAAACAGTGTTAAATTAAATGTCAAAACATACAACATTAGAAAGTGGGTTTGATGATTTAATTTTTCTAATGTGGACCTATAAAGACTAAAAATCCCTCTTCATGGCCTCATTATGCATTTGCAAACTTGCAAGACACAAGAGAGAGCAAAGGAAGGCGATTTTGCAGCATTTCGGTCATTTCTAGGGGTGCGACCACTCGAAGCTGGGGTGCGACTAGTTGGGCGGGGTGCGACCACTCAGCGCCACTCCCACAGTGCATTTTCAGAACTGGTGCGACCACTCAGAGGGGTGCAACCACTCGAGCCTGGGGTGCGACCACTCGGCCTGTGTTTGCCAAAAAATTGCTAAAACAATTAAATCGCCCTCCCAAGTGCCAAATCGACTAGGTAGGCTCTCAATTAATCAATGATGCCAAGTGATGATTGAATGATGATGTGTCTAATGGTTTTCTCCTTTAAAAATTTGCAAGAGAAATGGTGAATTTAGCTGTTGTTAATGTAGGCAATTATGCTAGGGTTTTTGTGTTGTCTCAAGGTTAAATCCCTCTTATCCCATGCTTGTTTCCTTTTAAATTAATTTCACAAATATTGATACATGTTTAATATCTTATTTCACTTATTTCATTTGCAAGAAATGCTAAGTTTCCCATCCCAAAATTCCTAGAAAAACCTATCCCTCCCCAAATCCCTTCACAAAAACCCTAATGCCCTTCATATTCCAAACAAACCATAAATGCCCTTCCCACAACAAACAAACTAAATGGACCAACAGCAAGGAAACAAAACAAAAGAATAATATATATATATATATATATATATATATATAATATATTATATATTATATATATATATAAATATATATATATAATATATATATATATATATATATATATATATATATATATATATATATTATATATATATATATATAGATATATATATATATATATATATATATATATATATATAGATATATATAAATATTATGTGAAAAGAAAAGTAACAATAAAATGCCAAAATGGCCCAAATATGAAAAAAAAAGAGATATTGTTGGGTATAAAAAAGAGGCAAGCTGCTGTTATGATATTTATAAAAAGAAAAATTAAAGAATACAGCTGTATATATTCGGAAAATGGACATATTTCCATGGTTATGGTCTACAAAATAATGTTGTTGTGCTTCCCAAAAGCAAACCCTGTTTTCCTTTTCTCTTTACCTCTTGAAGTTGTCAAACTCTTTTTGACAAAAATATGAATGAAGCCCTCCTTCCCCTATGACCAAATGTGCATGAATCCCTTTCAAATAACAAAGTTTGCTTCATTAAAGGACAAAAACTTAAATGAATAATGTTGTCTCATACCCCCGCCCTGTTGAAATATATGTTCTTTCCCTCAGTCACCTATCATACATGTTTTCCCTTATGATAAAATCCTAATAAAGTATTTCGTTGCAAATGATTTCCTGAAAGATGAGATGATATGTTAACATTTTGTGAATTTTCCCTAAAAATCCCTGTTTTTATTTCCCATTCCTTATTAAAAATCCCTCCCCTAACATTTCCCTTATGATTTTTTCCCCTTGAAAGCAGCATACTTCTCAGCGTTTTGCAGGCAGAGGCAGCAATTCTATTTACCTTTCAGCTTGCTCATCTTGTTCCAAAACCATGTCAGACACCAAGAGTTATGAGCCTAGTGATGACCATTCATCATCTACAGAGGTGGAGGTACAACAGAGGCTTCCTAAGAAAGGTGGTCACCATAGGAGACAGGAACCTACTTCATTGGCAGCATTGCAGGCTTGTCCTTTGGCAATGAATGGTTTTCGTTACATGTCATGTTTTCAGTTCTGTGAGAGGCTTGCTCAGATTCAGCATCATAGGGAGTTGGCACGTTTATTTGTTTTGCACCTTCATGATGGGCAGGTCACTCTTGCAGGAGTGAATTTTGTACTATCTTCGGAGATGATTTCAGAGGCTACCGGGATACCGAATGTGGGAGAGGTGTGGCCCAAGCGCAAATTGCTGGATTTTGTTTTCTTTGAGCCATATGTCAGGCCCTCATTTGTGAGTCACTTGTCAGGGTTCTTTCCTTTCAGATTCCTCCGGGCGGAGTATGCTTGATCATGAGGCTTATCATGCAGTACTTTACATGTGAGGGAAGATTTTCACAGGTCTTCTCTTGTCATATTCGCATGTTGATGCACTTTACCAGAGTGAGGATGATGAACATCCCGATTTACTTCTTCCAGGACATTCAGAGGATGTCATCCGTGTTTCAGAGGCAGACCCCAGCCCAGCAGCATAGGAGTTTGTGCCATCATGGTCTCATTCAGCTTGTTGTTTCTTATCAGTTGAGGCAGCAGGGCATTTCATGGGCAGACTTCATTTCTCATGAGGTCTTTACAGCGCCATCACGGTCACAACCAGAGCCATAGATCATTCATGAGGAGGGAGGTCAGCCAAAGCCAGAGATCATTCATGAGGAGGGAGGTCCATCACGCCAGGCAGAGATTATTGTGCCGACACATGTTGTTTCCCCACTACAGTGTACATATCAGAGAGGTCATAGAACCTTGTTTGCAGCAGCTCGACGAGTATTTTCTCCACAACAGGTGGAAGGGGTCTCGTCGTCATCATCAGATCAGCGAGTGTTATCTCCACACTAGGTGGAAGGGGCCTCGTTGCCGACAGCAGCACAGGTAGCAGAAAGGGGCAAGCAGCCCATGATTGAGGAGAGAGTGTCTGGTGCTTCGGTTATTGATCTCGACGCTCATTCTCCTAGCACAGAGCTGAAGGATATTATCCAAGAGCGAAGTGCCGAGATCCATTCGCTGCAGACACAATTATTGATGGAAAAATGGATAATCAAATATTTGGAGCAGCGAAACAAACAGCTGGAGGATGAGAAAGAATTGGATGAGCTATGGAGGATTCGAAGCGATCGAGTCATCAACCGTAGGAGGCCCGGTGACTTGCTGCCCAAGGAGAGGGAATCCATGCTTATCCGAGTGAACACACACTTAGAGGGGCTGTTGGCTAAGGCCAATCGAAACAACAAGTTGCTAAGGAACATGAAAAACCATTATTGGGCAAGGATGCATGTTTGCAAGGCAAAGATGAAAATATTCCAAAGAAGGTTGACCGAGGTCCCAAAGGGAAGAAGAAGACCAACCCGCTCGTATCTTGGCCAAGGCTTCTCTCACTCACCATGATACTCACTATCTTCCTCCTAGCAGCAAACCCAAGAGATTTTGAGAATTTTGAGGCATTTTTGACATTTTTGGGAATTTTACAGGTTTTGGCCATTCAAGTGGTCTCACCCCGTACGAGACCAGTCATGAGGACAGATCAGAACGGGGAAAACTCTACATGGTTGGATTTTTCATGCAAAGTACACTTGCCTATGGAAGGGTTTCAAATTTTGTGAAGATTTGGGCTCCCAAAAGCTCAAAATACAGGCAAATTTTGACTTTCTGCCCCTTTTTTGAGGTGCAGAAAGCAGTCTTGGGAGATTTGATTCTTGAGGGGTCAAATAAACTCCAAATTCAGAAATTCCAGTTGGGTTGGAAAGTAGACTTCCAGACCCTTCCAACGAGCTATCCCGCACCTGATTTGGACACCGGGAAGGCCCTCAAACAGAGCGACAAAAAGGCGCGACCACTCAAGCCAGAGGCGCGACCACTCAGGCAAAATTTGCCAGTTTTGACCAGTTCGGCCAGCAAAGCACTGTTTTCACCTTGGTTGACTATTTGGGCATGTAAATGATGGATTCTTGTGTAAATTTCATGGAATTATATACTTTTACTCTTCTTTACCACTTATAGAAGCTTCTTTGATGTAAATAGTAAATATTTAATGCATGGATAGGTTTCCTAAGTTTTAGAGGCAAGTTGTTGTGCTGGCCTATTATCTAGTGACTGATTTAGAATTAGTTCCAACAGCTCCTAGGAAGCTGAGCTCGACCCCTAGAGGTGGGGAAAGGAGTTAGACCTTCTATATTATGCCTTCTCTTTCTCA
>APFE031568627.1:0-33062 GCA_000404065.3 Pinus taeda
GAAGTTGTCACTAAGGGGGGATAGGCTCTAATGCCTCCTTCCTTCTCCTATTGTGTCATATTTGTACATCCTTCAATCCTATCCCAAGTTGTTCTTAAGGGGGGATGTTAGGATATTCAGAAACATAGGAAATAGTTAAGTATAACTTGGTCTAGTGTAGAGTTAGGTAAAGTGTGTTTCTTTACTATGTACTTTTGTAACTTACAATCCGACGATCACGATATGTTCTAGACATTAAGTGATCCGACGGTTCATTCTCTCCTCAGCATTACCGACACTTGATCCGTGGCTTAACACTCAATTGGTCCATTATCTCTGTTTAAAGAGCATGGAGGGTCATTTGTAATGTGACCGTTCATGAGAGAAGCTTATGTAAATTTTCTTTATTTTACATTAATAGATTGCCTGAAGTAGCCGCATTGGCTCAGGCCATGGACTATTTCCCTCTTTGAGGGTTTTAACCATGTCAAGAATACTGGTGTATTGATCCGTGATCTGTTTGTGAGCGGTGTCCTTTGGTGTTCTATCTGAGGAACTTACCCTATAAATTCGTACATTCTTTTCATATTGACGTTAGGGCATCCCATTTGGCTTGCTATTTCTCAAACCCCAAGTCAATTGTTCCCTAATTTGGCCTTTCTAGAGGATGTGAATTGCCTTGCTTGCTTTGGTTGAGCCTTGTATTTAAGAAGAGCCATCCTCTACTAGCCTCTAGCGCCACCTTAACCCTTAATCCTAGAATATCTCTCATAGGTGACCTATATAACAAGAAGCATCCCATTGTTGAAAGTCCATAAAGAGCAGAGGGTAGTGGTTGCGGTGAAAGTGGTCCACACCTTGTTGTTGTCACTTGGTCTAGTTTTTTCCTTGTAGGTTACCCTTTACAAGGCTTGCTAGATTTTGAGGCAACATGACTTACTTGAAAAGTTCTAAAATTCTAGTCTTTGTTGCAAATTTGATAACCTACAACCACTTAATTCTTGGATATGCAATCACTTTGACTAACTACAAAAATAAGTTATACAAAAATATATCTTGTACCCATCCTTTGTTAGATCTAACAATTAAAAGCAAATTTCCCCAACATAAATCTTGCTAAATAAATAAATTCAATGCAAAACCAACAAGCTAAATTTATCCGAAACTAATACTTAAAAGAAAATATTTCGAATTGAAAATAATGGTTTTCAAGTTAATACCTGTGCCCAACTTACCTCACCCTTGCATAATTGTGAAATCTACACCTTCTTCAGTTGATCTTGGTGAAAAATTAAGGGAGTGGGTTTAGTCTCTACGAGAAGTCGCCCCCACTATTGACTTAATACCTTCAACAACATCCAAACCCAACTAGATGTGGCCCCTTCAATGTGGCATTTTCAATATTTAAATTGTGTGTATGAATGTGAAAGCTTGCACAATTCAAAGCTCCCTCTCGAAATGGTCTAGTTGCTTCGATTGATCCACCTACAAATTAAAAAGGCCAAGTGGGGTTGCTCCCTAGTTTGTCTCTTACATGTGACTATGTGGCCCCTCAATGGCATGATCTGTTAATCTTTATGTAGTTTTACTTATTACTAAATTTATTAAATTAAACCCCAATAGCAATACGATCAAGAAAAAAATGTAAGTAAAAACCTCTCCACACAATGTAAATATAATTATAGAACAACAACAACAATGAGGGGATGCTAGCATTCTATAGAACAATTTGCAGGCTAGATAATGGCTAGCTAATGACTAGTTGGACTCTCCCTCAAAATATTATTTTACCAGTCATCCAAAAGTTACAGACTTAGCAGTTTTTTCTCATGAAATAATTCATTACAATTTTTTAATTGCCCTCTAAGGGGTCCACTTACTAAATTTCCCAATTTGGTCCATTATACCTTTGCTAATGGCTCAACATGGTAAAAAAGGAAGAATAGGAAGCAAAAGTAGCTCAATGTCCCACTGTCCTTGGAGGAACTTGACTTGGTCCAAGACAGACTCGACTTGGAGAGAGACAATCTATTAGTTTTTGTAGCATCAAAACATGTGTTCTAGTCTCGATTTGTGTCAAAGGGGCTAAGAAAACGAGATCTTCAAAACCCTAAAAAGGTTTTGTGAGATAAGATTTCGAAACACCTTAATTGAATTAATTAACCATCATTTAAATTTTTACCAAGTCTAACTTAGGAAAATTGGTTAATTAATAGTAATTAATTAAGGAAATTTGAGAATGCTCTAGAAACTCACATGGATTGAGTTTGAGATGATCTTATCTTGATGGGGATCTAATCATGGTCATTGGTGATCCAACGAGAGATTATGAGAGCGGGTCGATAGGGATGGAGATAGGCACATCGAAGGAGAGCGAGTTCCTTGGCAGATCAAACTATCTAGTTGCAGAGGTTGAGCATGGAAGAAGAGTTCAATCCAGAAGGAAAGAAGAAGTGAGAGGAAGCAACAACAACGATTTTCGGTGGATTTCCAATGCCAAAGAGTCAGCAGCAAAAGGGCCGCATTATTCCTTAGTGAGGCTACACAGGGCTTGCACAAAAGGCTTTAGAGGGAAGTTTGATTTAGTTGGAGAGGAGGGCGATTCCAATGTTCTAAAACTTCGACTTTGGTTCAGAAACGACCGAGGGTCAGCTCTGACTCTGATTCAGTATCGACTCAACTAGTTTGATTTCGATAACTCGATCATTGTAAAAAATACATTAAAGATTTATTTTTTTATAAATTTATTTTTTTAAGATTTTCATCCATGTTTCCAAACACAAAGCTTTAGAATATAGAGAGAAGACAACATATGATCAAAGTAGGCTCATGAATATATCCATTATATCAAAATGGCACCCAGTGCACTATCCAATACATACATGATATAGAGATCAAAACAAAAACACATAACCAAGGAGGCTCTAAATGGCCACTACAACAAAAGCATAGTTTTTAAAACCGGCCTAGTTAACCGGTTATCAGTCTAACTGGCCGATCAGCAGGACCACCGGTTGGAACCGGCTGAAAAACCCAGTTAAGGAGGCGTTGTGGCGAGAATTTGGCCCTAACCGGTTGGAACCAGTTAAAAAACCCAGTTAAGGAGGTGCTGTGGCGAAAATTTGGCCCTAACCGGTCCTAAACTGACTGGTTACCTGCCATGCCCACCAAGGACCCACAGTGTGGCTTTTCCAAGGTAGTTTAGGGGTTTTAGAGGGAAATTAAGGGTGCTTCCCTCCAAAAACACCCTCTCCAAGCCTTTAAGGAAAAGAAGGTTAAATGATCTTGTTTTTGTGCAATACAACCTTCGACTGAGGAGGAATCAAATGATGAACAAAGCACCTGATCTAGATCCCATTATGTTGGACGATATTGATCCAACATCAGAATGGGTGGAGAAGACTAAAGATCCTGTGTTTGAAGCTGATTTTGATTTTGAAATGGCTTTAGCAGGGGATGAAGCAGATCTTGTGGCGGCATCAGAACCAGGATTAGTAACGGCATCAAGGAAAGGCAAAGAACCAATAGAAGGCACTAGTCGTGCAGGTCGACAAACTCGTGCTTCCATCAGGTTGAGGCATCCTCAAACTCTGAACCAGATGATGTCTATGTAGCTCCTGATGATGATCCTGTGGCTAGTAGTGGTGATGAACTTGATGATTGATCATGTGTACACTGTAGACTTGTAGTAGGCTAATGGCCTCATAGCCTGCAGCATTGGTTTTGGACTTTATAGGCCATTTAGAGCCTCATTGCTTATGTATTTTGCTATTTTGTCGATGATATGTATTGCACTCGGTGCCATTTCAATATATTCGTCTTTACATGGTATATAAATGAGCAAACTTTGCATATTTTGTCTCTATTGGTTTGGAATCATGGTTTTAAATCTTAAGAATAGTTTTGTTTCATTAAAAATTAATTATTTAATGTATTTTTCTAAAACCAGTTCATTTAGACCAAACCAGTGCCAGTTAGACCAGTTCCGGTCGTTAAACCGGTTCATTAGGTGGACCGGTCTGGTCATCGGTTCCGGTTTTAAAAACATTGAACAAAAGTAAATTGTAAAACATCACTAGTCACTAGTACTACTGGCTACTGCTAGAGGAGCCAACATCATCTGGCTCAAACTCTGAATCAGAGTCAGTTAGGGAAACCCATGGCTCCTCCTCATCATCATCTCTAACTGCAACTGTAGAAATGGTAGCACTAGCACGCTGTGCAGCAGTTGCATGCTGAGATAGATGAGATATGTGCTTCCATCGTGGCTGAGCAGAGGAAGCACCTGCAATTGGAGGACTTGGGGCTGATCCTGAGGCTGGTATAAGTGGATCTGCATTCAAGTGAACATTTTATTCAAGTGATGCTTCCATCTGTAAATCCAAATCAAGATCTTCATCAGAATCAAACTCTACTGGATGACTCTCCACTACCCAATCTTATGTTGGATCAATATCTTCCAATACAATGGGATTTCAATTAGGTCTTTTGTTCAGCAATTGGTTGTGTCTGAGATGGAGGTTGTATTGGACATAGACTAGATCATTTAACCGTTTTTTATCCAAACGATTTCTCTTCTTCGTGTGAATTCTCTCAAAGACAGACCAATTGCGTTCACACCCAGTAGCACTGCAAGTTTGACTCAAAATAGGATTGCAAACTTCTGCAACTAAGTATAATGGATACCAAAAGCCTCCCTGTTGACCTAGGTTGTCATTGATGTCAATATGGCAATATTCTGGATACTAAAGGATGACATGAAGCCAAGGGGAAGCATAATAGATTCATGAAGAGACAGAGCAAGAGAGGAATTCATATATGCAAGGAGGTCTGTGAAAGACACTGCCAAGCCAGAGGAGCCACATTGGACTAAGAGGAGCTGCAAGAGGAACCATATAGCAAGGAGGCATATCAGAGTCACCAGGAGCCATCAGAGGAGCAATGGATGCGTTTAACAGCGAACAGAGGAAGCAGAGAGCCATCAGAGCAAACAAGAGCAGACAGAGCCACCAGAGGAGCAGATGGAGACGAGAGGAGCTAACAGAGCACGAAGCACCACCATCGGAGCCATAGAGGAAGCAAACAAAGTTAGAGGAGCCAAGAGGAGCACACAAGAGGAGCCAAGAGGAGCACACAAGAGGAGCCAAGTGGAGAACACAGAGTGCTTTAAAACTATCCACGGCATAAACATGCATATGGCGGGAAAGACCTGTATGCATTTAACGCAAATAGAGCTATCGGAGGCGGAAGACTTAGACTCATATGCAAATACATTGACGGAGTGAAAAAGGCAGAGTTTATATTGTATGAGCAGGTTACATTATCAGGCTTGTAAAACCCATGTATGCATGCTTTAACAGCGGTTGAACACTGTTGAAAAAGTTGGAGAAAAGTTGCTAAAACACCAATTTCTCCGTTGCTGAAACACCGATACTTGTAAAAAAGTTGCCGATACACCAATTTCAGCGTTGCTGAAACACCAACCTTTTCCGCGACGACATTATATTTTCAGCACATCAATCGAAGGTAAACATGAGGAAGCTAAATCGAATGGAGGAGGGAAGCTAGAAGGTCAAGCGAGTGTTGAGGAAGCCGAAGCTCAAGCGAGCGAGGAGGAAGCCAAAGAGCCATTGAGTAAGCGGAAATGAATGGACAAAGGCATGAGAATGTATAAAACAGTAAAAACAGAAAACTGTTGTAGCTGTTGGTGTTGTGAAGAACCAGAATGTATGGTGGCAGAAGCAGTAGAGGTGGTTAAGCATTGTATGAAGTTGCTGGTGAACGCTAGTGAAGGCTGCTGCAGCTGTTGAACGTTGTTGAAATACGCTGGAAGAAATAGAGGCCGTGTGAGGGTCCAACAAAACAAAAAGAGGGTGCAGCAGCACAAAGAGAGGGATGAAGGACCAACAAGACAATAGGCAGTCGAAGGGAAGAAACAGCCAGCAGAGAAACAGTCATGTTGAAGCATTCACTGTGACAATGAGAACATAAGCTGGAACAGAAAGTTGTTCTTTATACATAGTTTAGTGCAGCTAATAGTAGACTGACTAAAGTTGTGTGAAGACCTTATCAGAGAGCACGAAGACTATTGGAGACTCTGTGTGGACTATATGGAGAGTTGTAAAGACTTCTCCATAAGAAGATTGGTTGTCATTGATGCTGTAGCATGGAGACTACAGTGAAGCTGTAAACAGACAAAACTTAGTAGAGAAGAGTTCTGAGAGCATAATATTATTACCAAAAGTGTTTTGACAAGATTGGATTGGAGTCCTTGGAGCTAGTGCCTCAGAAGTGTGAAGGGATGGAGTTCTTGGGTTGGTGCCTCAGAAGTAAGTAGGATTGGAGTCCTTGGGGTTGATGCCTCAGAAGTAGGAAGGATTGAAGTCCTTGGGAGTTTGTGCTCCTAAGTCCAAGATTGGTGTCTTGGCAAAATAAAGTTGGTGCTCTGGAGGTTGGAGCCTCACCAAAGTCCAAGTTGAAGCTTGGCAACTGATTGTAACCATCTATATATTGTATCTATTTTACTACATAGTTTATATTAATAAAAGCATTTATTCTGGCTGTTCATCTTGTGTTCTGAATATATATGTTTTAATTGGTAAAACAATAGTGGGAAAAAGAAATACTGATTCATCCCCCTCTCAGTATTTCCAACAATTGGTATTAGAGCAGGTACCTTCATTCAAAGCTTAACAACTTGAAGGTCGACATTTAGAACACAAATGGCGAGGTGAAGGAAGAAAGTCTCCAATCCTCCTAAGGATTTGTCTCCCTCTACTACTAAAATAGAAGACAATAAATTTGATGAGGCTCCAAGGCTCAATGGGAACTTTAATATATGGGAAGTAAGAATGAGGAATTTCTTACAGACTCAAGGGATTGAAATCTGGAAATCAGTGATTGATGATAGCAGGATGGATAGAGAATCCAAGGAGTACAATGCAAAAGCAGCAAAGGCAATCTTGAATGGGCTACCTGATTCTGTAAAGAACAATCTAGGAAAATATTCATCAGCAAAGGATATATGGGACAAACTTGATGATCTTCACTCAAAAGGAGCACTGACCATGACCATCAATCAAGAAGGAGATCCTGAACCCGTCATAGAAGCTGAAAATGAGAATGATGACATCAAGGATAAAACAGACTTAGAACAAAGGCACAAGAGCTTGAAAAAACTTGAAGAAGAGATTGGTCAGTACAAGGTAGCTCCCTTAAGTCTCAACTACAAGAAGCCAGGAAACAAGCACAAGGAGTTGAGAAGAAAATGGAGAGAAATCAAGCAAAGAATGAAGAAATCTTCAAAGTGAAGTCAGATATCATCTCCCTTAAAATAGAAGCAAATGAAGCTACTCGTATCAAGGAAGAAACTGAGGAAAAACTTGCTAAGAAGAATAATGAGTGTGAAATATTGGAAGAAGAGATTATTTCCTCAGAACAAAGGTTGAAAGGGTGAACAAAACCTTGAAGAGCTCTCAAGCCTTGGATGACATGCTCAGCTATCACAGATGTCCATCTGATAAATCAGGTCTCGAATATGTAGGTGAATCCTCAAACAAGAATGAAAATGCTTTAAACAAAAGAGATGTGAAGAAGCCAGAAAGAAGTGGTGCTGCTCCCAGCTCTAGCAAAGGCAAGGAGAAAAATCAAGGCTGCAATAGAACAAATCCTCCTCCAAGAAGAAAACCAGCTCCAAGAAGAAATGTAGATGATGTCAAAGATGCGAGAGGCAATGGTTATCATCAAAGGATATCAAGGCAGAAAGGCTTCAGAAGTACATCAAGGAAATCCCCATCTCCCAGGTACCAAAGTTCAATTTTTGGTTATTGTTATTCTTGAACAAACTTTGGTCACATGGCAAAAGATTGTAAAGCATATCATAAAGATAAATGTTATGGTGCCCAACCATTCCATAGAGATAGATATTATAGTCCCCAACAATCTACAAGCTATGTCACAAGGTTCGGCGAACATGAAGCTTCAGGTTCGAAATTCGGCAAACCTGTAAAAATAATTTGAAGTTCGTTAAGGTTCGGCGAACCTGAAAGTCGAACCCGAACCTCATCAAACTCAATCGAACCTCAATGAACCCAATCGAACCTAAACGAACCTAATCGTGAACTTAAACGACTTTTTTGAGGTTTGATGGTTTTCATTTCTAGCAGACTAGCAGTGAAGCGAGTAACAACCCGACAGTGAAGGGACTGGTTGTCAAGTAACACTTGAATTAATTCATTCTAACTGTAAGAGTTAGCAGAAAGATGTACTAAAGACGTGCAACAAATATAAAGAACATGACTGATTCATGAACTCTGAATACTGTAGAAGTTAAATGATCTCACGTAGACAATTTTTTATCTGTCCTAACTCCGGTGTACAGATAGTAGATAGCAACTCCACCTTCAAAACATTAACCATTTAATTTCTGCACAAACATTCTTCATCTAACAAGCATACAAAAATTCGAGTGTAATCGTTCCGACTAATATTCTCAGAATTTCTTTGACGATTAGAGGCCAACTGTAAAGTTAGCAATAGGGTTTTCTTATCTTTAATTTTTCCAACTAGACCTCTGATAGTACCCCAATCAGAGTCATGCATTTGTTGATGTCTATGATTTCCAGCACGGTTATAGCTAAAACAATACTAGCGTAATATATGAAACTGGAGTTATGCAAGAGCATCGAACATGTATAATCAATTTCAAGTCATTTCATGGTCTAGGGCATTAAAACTAGAAGTATGCTTAAAACTTTATTTCTGGGTTAAATTTGGAGATGAAATATTTTTTGTGGTATGATATCAAAAGTTTGATACATTATTGCCACGATATGTCACATGTGTCGTTGAAATGTCTTTATGACTTCCTTATTATATTAACATTGATGATGACTCACTAGATGAGCCAAATGATGGAATTCCATGTGTTGATGACTTTGATGATATTTAAAATTTTGATGATATTTAAAATTTTGAAATTTGAAGATGTCCTACAATGAGTTCTTAATATAGTTGTATTGGAATGTGTATGTTTAAATTTTGATCATGTTTTGATTATGTGATTTTTTAAAAGATTACTAGTATTTGACATTCATTTAAATTTTGAAGACTGAAAATTATGTCATTTCTTTTTGCAAACTACTATTGTGTATGTTTACATTTAACTAGATGTTAGAATGATTACATTATTCATGTATGTTTACTAATAAGAATTTGTGTTCATGTGTTTATGGATCGATTTTGAATTTCCTATATTTTGTCATATATAGATATATATATATATTGAAAAATATGTATAGTCGAACCTAATGCCGAACCTCATTCGAACCTGATCGGAAAATTCAAATTCGAATCGAACTTAATCGTTGTCGAACTCGAACCGTGTGACATAGTCTACAAGAAACAATTTTGCAAGAAGAAATCATGAATTCTTATTCGTGAACACTGTAGAATGCTTCAAGTGTCATAACATTGGTCATATGGCACGTGATTGTAACTTAACATGGGGTCTTACACAAGCTAGAACCATGCAAAAGAAGAAAGTTACACTAGTATGGAGAAGGAAGGAAATACAATCCGAAAGTCCCTTAAACTCTCCAGTGAACAACATATGTCATTGGCCTAAATTTTGACAAACTAAGCATTTTATGAGAAGACTCTGCCAAAAGGAGATGATGCATACAGTTAGGGGGAGCCTGTAAGTCTTGATCACTATTGCAGAAGATATTAGTGAAAAGGGTCCTGATGAAATCCTTGTTGAGCTATATTAACAATCATTCCTTGATGAAGATCATGTCTCAGGAGCACTCCATTGACGCATATGATCTTGCAACCATTCTTTGGACTATTGTTAAAGAAATAGGGCAAACAACCATGGTGCTATTATCACAGAAGTTTTGTCTTGACTCAAGAATTTAATGTGAGAACAGATAAACTCTGGACACTAATAGAGGCAGTCTTCAAACAAACAGATACATCTGGAATGGAGTTTGAAGTAAGAGCAGCTGGTAGCATATAACAAAACTGAAGCATTGCATGAAGATGCAAATCAGCAATTGTATTTAGAAGACAGTCACAGATTGGATATTTGAATCTACTAAGGAAATAATTTGCAAAGATATGTACAAGAACACAAGGAAAAGATGGCTCATAGGAAGGAGAATGTTGTGCAGTCAAGCATAACTTAAGATGATATAGATCACTTAAGAAATATAGCAACAGTAAGGCACAACCCCTCACATTTTTGTCCAAATGCAATGATGATTGAATACTAGATGGCAGTAACTTAAGGAGAAACACAGAGACACAAATGAACTCAGATCTGAAGAAAGATAGCAAGAAAGAAAATCTCAGGGGCATTTTCTCTTGATTCAGACTATGAAAGGAAAACAATATTACCTGTGGAGACATCAATATGGATTGAAGCATGAAAGCATGGACTTGGACACTTGGTGTATGGCCTTTTGCAATCTAAATGAAAGCATTAAAGTAGAGCATTCTTAAGCATTGTTGAAGCCATGATA
Source organism: Pinus taeda (assembly GCA_000404065.3). Lineage (NCBI taxonomy): Eukaryota > Viridiplantae > Streptophyta > Pinopsida > Pinales > Pinaceae > Pinus > Pinus taeda. The sequence continues at coordinate 10,503 of APFE031568627.1, forward strand.
AAGTAGTTCTGAGACATGAAGAGGGAATAATGTGCAAATTGATGATAAAATATCAATCCTTCTATCTTGAGTAAAAAGAAGAAGAGCACTATGACAGGGGGAGTCACAGACCCGTGAAGATCTACCATTCAAGAAGAACAGAAGCAGTTTGATAGGGGGAGTCCTAGAGCACTCCTTTGCCATTGATGTCAAAGGGGGAGAGAAGAAGAATATTGCCATCAATAACAAAGGGGGAGATTGTTGACCTAGGTTGTCATTGATGTCAATATGGCAATATTCTGGATACTAAAGGATGACATGAAGCCAAGGGGAAGCATAACAGATTCATGAAGAGACAGAGCAAGAGAGACATTCATATATGCAAGGAGGTCTTTGAAAGACATTGCCAAGCCAGAGGAGCCACCTTGGACTAAGAGGAGCTGCAGGAGGAACCATATAGCAAGGAGGCATATCAGAGTCATCAGGAGCCATCGAAGGAGCAATGGATGCGTTTAACAGCAAACAAAGACGCAAAGAGCCATCAGAGCAAACAGGAGCAGATAGAGCCACCAGAGGAGAAGATGGAGACGAGAGGAGCTACCAGAGCACGAAGCACCATCATCGGAGCCATAGAGGAAGCAGACAGAGTTAGAGGAGCCAAGTGGAGCACACAGAGTGCTTTAACACTATCCATGGCATAAACATGAATATGGCAGGAAAGACCTGTATATGCATTTAACGCAAACAGAGCTATCGGAGGCGGAAGACTTAGACTCATATGCAAATACACTGACGGAGTGAAAAAGAAAGAGTTTATATTGTATGAGCAAGTTATGTTATCGGGCTTGTAAAACCCATGTATGCATGCTTTAACAGCTGTTGAAAAAGTTGGAGAAAAGTTGCTGAAACACCAATTTCTTCGTTGTTGAAACACCGATACTTGTAAAAAAAGTTGCCGATACACCAATTTTGGCGTTGCTGAAACATCAACCTTTTCCGTGACGACATTATATTTTCAGCACATCAATCGAAGGTAAACATGAGGAAGCTAAAGCGAATGGAGGAGGGAAGCCAGAAGGTCGAGCGAGTGTTGAGGAAGCCGAAGCTCAAGCGAGCGAGGAGGAAGCCAAAGAGCCATTGAGTAAGCGGAAACGAATGGAAAAAGGCATGAGATTGTATAAAACAGTGAAAACAAAGAACTGTTGTAGCTGTTGGTGTTGTGAAGAACCAGAATGTATGGTGGCAAAAGCAGCAGAGGTGGTTAAGCGTTGTATGAAGTTGCTGGTGAACGCTAGTGAAGGCTGCTGCTGCTGTTGAACGTTGTTGAAATACGTTGGAGGAAATAGAGGCCGTGTGAGGGTCCAACAGAACAGAAATAGGGTGCAGCAGAACAAAAAGAGGAATGAAGGACCAACAGGACAATAGGCAGTCGAAGGGAAGAAACAGCCAGTAGAGAAATAGTCATGCTGAAGCATTCACTGTGACAATGAGAACATAAGCTTGAACAGAAAGTTGTTCTTTATACATAGTTTAGTGCAACTAATAGTAGACTGAATAAAGCTTCGTGAAGACCTTATCGGAGAGCACAAAGACTATTGGAGACTTTGTGTGGACAATATGGAGAGTTGTAAAGACTTCTCCATAAGAAGATTGGTTGTCATTGATGCTGTAGCATGGAGACTACAGTGAAGCTATAAACAGTCATAACTCAGTAGAGAAGAGTTCTGAGAGCATAATATTATTACCAAAAGTGTCTTGACAAGATTGGATTGGAGTCCTTGGGGCTGGTGCCTCAGAAGTGTGAAGGGTTGGAGTTCTTTGGCTGGTGCCTCAAAAGTAAGTAGGATTGGAGTCCTTGGGGTTGATGCCTCAGAAGTACGAAGGATTGAAGTCCTTGGGAGTTTGTGCTCCTAAGTCCAAGATTGGTGTCTTGGCAGAATAAAGTTGGTGCTCTGGAGGTTGGAGCCTCACCAAAGTCCAAGTTGGAGCTTGGCAACTGATTGTAACCATCTATATATTGTATCTATTTTACTGCACAGTTTATATTAATAAAAACATTTATTCTTGCTGTTCATCTTGTGTTCTGAATATATATGTTTTAACTAGTAAAACAATAGTGGGAAAAAGAAATACTGATTCACCCCCCCTCTTAGTATTTCCGACACTCCCACCACTATGCTGCAAAAAACATAGTAGTGTAATGAGTTAGCTCAGCAAATTATATCCAACAATCAACTTTCAAATTATAAACAATTTAACAAAATAAGAATTTGAAAATTGAAAATTTTGGTTACCTGGCTCATTTGCTTCCCTCGCAATCTTGCTAGGTTCTTGCCAAAGGTACCTGAGGCTTTGCTGAAACAAGTGACCTGTCGATGTATCTCCAACTAATCACTCTCCAATGGGATCATGCGATCAATGCAGTCAATCAATCCATCTCTAACCTCCCCACCCAAAGCTCCAGCCTCCAGAGCTTTATACCGATACCTTGGGTTCATAAAATACCCAGTTGCATGTATAGGGCGATAGAGTTGATTATTCCATCTTTCATCAATGATTTCTCAAATGGGCCCATACTTAGACACTCTATCCTTGTATGCTGTCTTTATTTTCTCCATTACTTGATCCATAGCCTCATAAATGAAGCCCATAGCCAATATTTCCCCATCCACCAACCACAACACCTTAACCAGTGGCTCAACAACCTTCATAATCTCTGCTATCTTTTTCCAAAATATTTCTTCATTAACTTTCTTTTTCAAATCTTTGCCATCCTATTTGTGAGACCATGAACTTTGATTCCATTCATCACTGGAAAACATCTTTTGCAACTTTCTATGTTGGGAAAGCATAGATTGCAATGTCAAAAAATGAGTTGCAAATCTAGTGATGGCAGGCCTAATAATATCTTTGCCCCTGTGTGTCTCCTCATCAGGCTCAAAATCAATGAATGATTGTAGATACATTGTGTTAAGCTTTTCCTCTAATAGATTACTAGCAAGAACATAGTTAGCGACCTTATCTGTGATGATTTGAACAACATTAGCCACCCTCACCTCCTCAACAACCTCATCCAATCGCTGAAACAACAATTGCCCATCTTTCACTCTATCAGATACATCAATTGATTTTAGAAATGGTTCCCTGTGGGAAAAAGATAAGAAATTTTATGATGGTACGGTTCCTTTGATCAGTCCATCCATAGTACATCCTATTTTTGCCCATGAGTTTTTGAAATCTTTCAAATACTCATCAATGGAGGAAATTTCTTTCTACAAATGAGACCCCCTTAACTCATGCATAGTAGGGCCTTTGAAGCCCTTTCCAACATCAAATATGCCATCAAACATAGGGTCATAATATGGTGAACGAGAAGCATTGAAGGGGATATCAGCATCATACCACCATCTAGCTATGTAATCACAAGCAGTTTTCCTCAATTCTTTCTTCCAATGGTCATCTAAAGTGGGTTGCATATGAATTCTACTAGCTTTAGGACTGTGTGCATTTGATGGAGAGGAGGGTGTGACAGTGAGATAACTTTTGATATTCAGATCACCCTTCTTTTTCATTTTACCCTTACCCTTTTTTTCTTGCATGGACACCAAAGAGGGAGGAACATAGAGGAAGGGGTTGTATGCATCAGTACAAGGGATAGATGAAGAGCCCTCAAAATCAAAATAGGGGTTGGTAGCCATCATTTGTTGTATACTCCTCTTCCTCCCAATTTTAGCCTCTATTTCTTTTTGCCTAGCTTTTTCTTCTTGAAACTTCTCAAAGCTATTTAACAACTCCTTTCTAATCTCCCCGATTTGTGGTGATTCACATGGAGTAATTTGGCCTCTAATACCTGCCAAGTGTTGTTTCAGCCTATGAATGCCCTCGGGACCATCCTTAATTTTTCTATGGAAAAATTTGCAATGCATTTGATTATCAACCATTTCAACATATGCCCAAGCAACATCCTTCACTGTAAGAGCCATTTTTTGACCTGGAAATGAAAGGAAAAAAATCTGAAAATGAAAACAAAAAAAATAGCATTTCTTCAATGTTCATTTCTTTTACAAAAAACAATCTTCAATTTCCATATTTGCACAAAAAAATAAATAAGCAAAAACAGATTTTAGAAGTGAAAAAAAGATACCTCTAGGCACAAACCACCTCCTCAATGCTGCTCCAACAAACCAACTCCTCAATGCTGCTCCAATGGCTGCCCAAGAAGCTCCTCACTACTGCTCCAATGCTTGTCCAAGACTCCTCACAACTGCTCCAAAAAAAACTCCACAACTCTTCACAAACTCCTCACAAATTCTCGCACAAATGCAATGAGATAACTGTGAGGAAATGAGAGGGGTTGGGTAGCTTTAATAGGGTTGGGAGAGGTAAATGGACCTCAAAATAACCCTAAGTCAAATTAGAATTGGTTGTGGGGTCCATTTTCCCCCCAAAAAAATCCGTAGGCCGTCAATTTGCCACGGTGACCAAGCCGACCGAGTCGTCACCAGCTCGGTAACAACCTGGCTAGTCGAACCGTTTCGGCCACCGAGCTGACCCGACTAGGCAATGGCTCGGTCTGGCTCGATCGAGTTGGAGATGGCTCAGCTGTCTTTTAAAACAGTGGTCGATTCATCTCTAGTGGCCGGAAGAGTTTCCAGGAGGCCAAGCGAGTCATCTCCAATGGTTGAGTTGTGAAGAACGACAGGATCAGAGTAGCTCCATGAGCAGTGCGAGTAGAGCATGCACAAGGGTTTCAAGTAACCTAGAAAAAGTTAGTTTTGGAGTTGAGATTAGTGGTTAGGGGAGAAAAATTGTCTCACTAATATTTTGGCTAGATTATTTTGCTAGAGGATTGCCAATTTGGGCATCTAGATATTGCACTCAAATTTTGCTGCTGCATTATAAAATAAACCCTCATCTGTTGCATTGGTTTTCGCAGTTGGGTTTTCCTGAGGACTTTTGTCCGAAAATATTGGTGTCATGTTATTGTGTGTGTGCTCTATTTTCTTAGTTCCAGTTTATTTTCCGTAGCGTAATTTTATTGTGAAGAATTGAAGTGTGATTTATTCGTCATCTGTAGCAAATAAACTGCAAAATTAATCAGTTAGAAGAATAAATTCCATTTGTTGCATTTCAATGAATTTTCACACGATCAAGCTAGTCCTTGGAGGAATATTAAATGTTCAAATCGCCACTTTATTGGACCTTTTCTCATCTAATTAATCCACTGGGTCTTCGATGGCTAGTTAGACCCTCTATTTGACTAGTTGACTTCACCAACAACTATGTTTTATTTGACTTTTCCTTGTAGTAATTCGAATTGGTTACCTAGAAGCTTGATCCCCAATGCTCTTGACTTGTTAACTTTTTTTGAAACCTAGGTATGGCTAAACCCACCTAGATGTGAATTAGGTCTCTCTCAAAATCTTCATCTATTGAATGGCATTGCCACATCACCACTTGCTCTGCCATGTCATGTGCCCTTTTTTCTTGTTCTCTAATGCCCTGATGGACCTCAAAAATCTAACACTTAGGTTTTGTTCCTCTCACTTGACTGATCATTTATGACATAATGCATCTATGATTTTTCCCAATGCTCCCCCTATTCTGCAACCTGGAACTCTATTTGATCTGTAGACCAAGTTTGATCAAGTTGTAACTAGCCACTGGCACATTTGATCAGAAAACTAGAATGTGGCATGCACTCCTCTCATCAAGTTGAACAATTTGAGACCAAGTTGACTTTTGACCAACTTGACCAGTTTGCTTTGGGAATTGCGTTTTCCCTTGGGAAAAGTGAAAGTTGTTAAAAATGAGACTGCTATGCATGAGAGTTGTCTAAGGAATACTATACCAAGGCCAAGGTCACCTATAGACTCTATAGACCATAACTATGTGGTAATGACGTAGGTGCACCTTGGCACATGTTGGACTGGCCCATACACCAGTGATCACCCCTACAAAATCAAGCTCCCAAAAAACCATGTCCTCAAGGAGGATCATCTAAGGATTTCCAATTCTATACAGAACGAGATGCACCCAAAATGAACTAGAAGGGACTAGCCATGGTCCAACCAAGACAACAAGATACAAACTCAAGAACAAGACATAGGCTTGGGATACCTAATACAAAACCTCACATGGTTGTTACAATGCTTTGACTCATGACCTTGGGCATAAAATGATGGTGATTGAATGCTGCAGAATTTTCAATGTACCCATGCTGACATGTGAGGTAACACAGCCATATAGATAGAGGCCATACAGTCCATACATCTAAGCCATGCAAACCCTATGAGAGGTTACATTTCCAACCGACCTCTACCAAATCAACTTCAATTTGGTATGATTAGATAAATCATTGAAGAAAATCTAAAAGAAAATTTACGATGTGGCATCTTTCATAATTTCTTGTATTCATATATCAAACAAGAATGAGAAGAGAATTCAGATTACCCAGCAGTCAGTCTCTATGAAGGTTTAAGTTTCTGACCCACCTCTTCCAAGTCAAATTAAATTTGGTATAATCAGATAAATCTTTTAAACAACTTTGCTAGAAAATATACAATGTGATAACTTTTTGCAATTTATCATACTTATATTGCAAAAATGACTCTTACCAATAAAAAAGAATACCAGGCTTGTATTCCTTAAGAAATCTTGTTAAGAATTAAGTTCCCACATCCATAGGCTTTTGTGAGAAACAGAACGCCATGTTTAATCGTCTCTACTGGATAACAATTAATATGATGAAATATTTGCAAATCATCCTTTGTTCACAAAGATAATTCTACTAAAATAGAAGTGAATGTCGTTCATAGTCAATTTGTTACTGATCTGGCTTCTTATCCCTGAAAAACAAAACACGCGAAAAGGTAATGCCTGCAGTGCACCAAATGGGGCTCTCATGGATAGGGCTGATCATTCCTCCTATTGCCAGTGAATGAGGTAAATGACACTTATTTATAGTAAAATATATGATAAAAGAAAAAACAGTATCGAATAGATGCTTCTATGGATATCTAGACATGTGAGAAAATAGAAAGGGCACAAGTCTTGGTATCAGGCACATCAAAACAATAAAATGATCGACAATTGCTGAAAGCATACTGCAGAATACTAATTTCCAATTAAGAAATAATTGTAGAAATGGTTTCAAATAAAGAAACAAATGACATAAGAATGGGGACAGCTAACAATAATAAATTATAATTATGAAAATACTTGCTTAGGGAATTCAGATTGACTTTTGCACAATAAAATATTCCAGAATCAATACATGTTATCAAAGATGATTCTATCAGTCATCTTATTCAAAAAAATCCAAAAACGATTCAAAAATCTGAGTTCACATAATATTATAAATAAGTAATATGTATTATGGGTAGTCAGACGATTTTATAAACATGATATATCTTAAAGAAAAAAACATATTTTAGATAATAACTATTCAAAAGATTAAGAATGTTCACCTGAAAAGACAAACACATATCACACTTCATAAAAGTCATTACCATACCTATTCCTGGGTCCAATCCCATTTCACATAGAATCGTCACTCCAGCGCTTTTAGCTCTTTCATTTGCATCTGACATGTTCTTATCGACATAGCTTGCCGTGACAAGATGCTTTTTTAACTGCAAAATCCAATATTGCACTTTAATAATCCATTCTCTTTGTAAACCACGTGACATATTAGACTGACTAACATGAAACAGAAATGACATCTTGCTTTTTCCAAGTCACTAGACTACTTTACCTGAATTACATATAACTATTCACAAGTCCTATATATTAGCAGTTATTCCAGTGAAAGGAAAAAGAAAAAAAAGAAGATAAAATGCCAATCATGGGTTGTCACTTCGTGGAACTATCAGGTCTATTGAAAATAGTTTTCCACTTGACAAGCTTACTGTCAAGGCATATGCAATCAGAACAACACCAAAAGTGTAAATTTTTCGTAGGGCTATATTGTTTTTTGCTTTAGATAGTTGCATTTACAAACATTCACCCCATTATATCATAACATCACCAACAATTATTAGAAAGAATAATAACATCAGTAATGCAGTGGAACATAAAGGAACAACAGAAGAAAAGCATGCCCAAATAGAGACACCAAGATTTGGTCGGAGACTAGGGCAAAACCCCACAAGGGAGAAAACCCGGAACTCAATTTTTCTTCTTCTATTAGAGATTCATCAATTGTTCAGCTAAGATACAAAGTACATCGATAGTGAGATATATAATTCCAGCAGGCCTCTTAGGGCCACTCCAAGTCAATTCACAACTTTGGTTGTGAACTGACTTTCGATAATCAAATTACTCCAGGAAGGCTTCTACCTTATCACTGTCGAATAAGTTATCATGAAACCACCGAACCATGCCTGGCCACCCTGGGCCATAACAACCAACTGTTGTCGGGCCACCTAGGCCATACTCACCAACGCTAATGGGCCACCTTGACCTGTGGGCCACCTAGGCCATACTCACCAATGTTGATGGGCCACCTTGACCTGTGGGCCATACTCACCAACGTTGGCGGGCCACCCTGATCTGCGGGCCACCCTAGGTCGTACTCACCAACTACGGCTGGGCCACCCTGGGCGACCTTGACTTGCAGGCCACCTGGGCCATACTCACTAACACTAACAGGCCACCCTGACTTGTGGGCCACTTGGGCCATACCATTTGCCGTTGGGCAACCCTGGGCCACCTTGACCTGCAGGCCACCTAGGTAATGCTCACCAACGCCACCTTGGGCCACCTTGACCTACGGGCTGTAATGCCTAGATTTTTACAAACAACCAGACCATCAATTTAAACATAGAATTATCGATTTAACTGCAAATACATAGTTGGATATCCCGTTTGAAGTAGATATTGGGCTAACATTGCTATGAATTTGCTCCTTCTACCAAATCGACTGTTTCCTCCCAGCCTATATGGAATCAACCTATCTGGGAACATCTGCTCCTGCTACCAAACCGACCGTTTCCTCCTAGCCTATTTGGAATCAACCTATCTGGTTCCCAGATCTAAAAGACTTCGAAATTGAGATCTTTTGGCCCCCGTGCCCAAAACCCCAAGAACAATGCTCACATCTCGATCTCTCAGTGTAGTATTCCTAGTGGAAATTTTACAATGATAACAAAGACATGCAAATATAACAACACAAAAAATTTCAGAAATGCATACACACAAACGAGAAATTTCTGCAAATTCCCAAACTGGTCAATTTGATTAATAATATCTGCTGTGGTACAAATGAGTTGGAGAAAGTGCACCTAGGCTTGCACAAGGCAAGCTACAAGCACCCGGTGATGAATATAAGAAAGCCCAACAACTGCAATAAACAACTCCTATAGAAAATTGTGCTGCTGCTCCAAAATTGCACTGCTACCTGACTTTGCCCCTTGAGTTACCCACTCTAGAATGACCAAAAAAATCTAGAAATTTCAGATTGTGATCCTTGCCCAAAACCCAGGAAAAACCCAAAAAGGGTTTCCTTTGGTTCCAACCTTCAAAAATTGACCCTTCACAGCTTGGCCCTCCTCCAAATTCGAATTATGTTACTATGAATGATCCTGTCAATATCTGATCTCCCAACTCTATAAATCCTCCTCAAATGGCCCTCCAAATGATCTCCCAGCTCCTCAACTCCAAACTCCCCTAGATAATGCTGCCCCAAAGAGTTTCACTCTAATGACTGCACAGTCAAGGAGGAGATGATGCAGTCCTGCGTGTGATGAAGTGAGAGTTGCATGCGGGATGGCCCCCTTTGTTTGTAGCTTCCCTCTACACTCCTGAAAATGATGAAAGGATGCTCTTGTAGCTTCTCTAGACAATTTCCCTATAGCCCTCCTCCACAAATAACCAGTGAATTATCCCCCTGCGCAGTGGTGGCTCCTGGACTGCGTGTTATGATCCAAAAATGCATATGACTTGTAACTGATGCTTCTTCCAGTCTCGGTGGTGAAGGAAATCCTTCCTTGGGTGACACTCGAAGTCCACCGAAGAAAGGTTGAGCTTGTCTCCTTGGGAAGCTCTTGTGCTAAATAGCACAATGTTGGTTCCCCTGAACAACTAAGGCAAATTCAATTTTCAAATAGACAAAAGACCCCTCTTGCTTCCCCATTTCTTCCTTTTATAAGTGTTGGCCATGCATTCCTTGTGGGTCCCTCCACTAATTCGATTTGCCTCAAGGAATTCGAATTCCTTTCTCCCAAGTGCGAATTTCATGTGGGCCCCATATTCCACTAGCATGCAAATAAAGATTCCTCCTTTGTTCTCCACCAAAATTTGCCTTGAGCTAATATTAACCAAAATTGTCAAAATTTATTTTCCCAACATTAGGAAAATTTAAGGAAGGAATATTATAGTCCTCCCCTCTCGGATGTTGCTTTCACCCAAGCAATTGTAAAACTGGAGGCTGTAAATTCTAGTCATTCTCCCATGTAGTATCCTCCTCCGGTAAATCTTTCCACTAGACCAAAATCTCCCTGACCAACCCTGTTTCTCAACTTCCTCTCCTGGGTCTCTAGTATAAGCTTTGGTGTCAAAATCAAATGCCACTCATCATCCAATGGAGGAAACTCGGTTGTTGCTATGACCTACCTTCCTAATGCCTTTTCAGGCATGAAACATGTAACACGTTGTGAATCCGGCTCTTTGAAGTCAACTCCAGCTCATAGGCCACCTCATCTACCTCCTAACCGCTCGGTAGGGCCCATAGAAGTGGGGCCGCAATTTTTCTGCACCCTTCTGCTTGAGTGAAGACAGTATGTACGATTGCAAGCCTAGGTATGTGAAAATTTGTATGCCCAAATTTCTACTGCAGCAACTAATTAAGTTTCTCCTACTTGTTAATTTCTAAATCAAGTTACTTACTGTTTCCTACAGTAAATATCGAACCTAATACACTGCAATCTACACCATTTAAATTATAAGCGGAAACAAGAAACTAAACATGAAAGAGATACAACACATCTACACAGTTATTTTTGGACAAATGTCCTCGAAATAACCCAATGCAGGAAAACTAGTACAACAACTGAAGGTTTTATTATTAAGCAGTAGTAATTTTTGAGTACAATCTCTGGATGCCTTCCCGACAATCCAATTATAGAGAATATCACGTACAGAGAGATTTGTGAGATTACCTCACATTATCACTGGAAGTCCTGGCTGATCCAACCCTTGAAAGAACAACCCTTAGCAACCCCCGCGCAATGTCTACGTCAACCCAATGTCACATTGTCTAGGACTTGCGTCACTCTTCCTGGCTGATCAATTTTCCTCTGAGATTCCAACTTCTGCTCTCACGGTCTCACATCCCGGCTTCCATCTACAGAAATCGAACCCTCCAACAAATTTCAGACTCCCTCAAGGCTTCTGCCCTGCCTCTGTGTCAACCTACGTTTCCTCTGCGTGGCTATGCATCAGCCTCTCTGGCTCTGCACTACCTCTACTGGATCTCTCTCTCTTCTTTGTTGAGTATTCTCTGACCGGGAAAGATTTCCCTTCGGATACTATCCCTTCCCCTCTCCGCAAAAGATCACTATCGAAAATCTCTCCAGCGGTTGCTCTGCTTCAAAAAATCGAACTTCTGATCTCCCCTTTGTGTGTTCTCCAAGTGCCCCTTAAGCCTCTTCTTATATCTTTTTGCTGGACAACCAACAACCCAGATTAACTTCTAATCAATCGCTTAGATCATTGGCTTAATCCTCGTCTTCTTCTAGAAGTTATACCTGCAATTTAGATTAATACCCATTAATTGTTTTAATTTCCTAAGTTTAGGGTTAGGGTCCCATTAAAAACAATTAATTATTTTAATAAAACTGTCTCCAGGTGGAATTTCCCAAAACAATTTTCGGGTATTGGAGAATGCATGTGTTTAAGCCTCCCTGCAAATTTTGAGACTTAGAGCACATCCGGTCCTACTAGACATCAACACTCCCTCTTAGCTAGGAATGTGCTCTAGTAATGCAACATGTTGAAGCATCACTCTATTTTGTAACATCTCCTTCTGCGTTGCTGATGTCTGACATACTTTCCACCAACTACTGCACAAATGTTGCCTCTGTATTGTTGCTGACCCTGCCACTGTCAACACTGCATTCGTACTGCAACTCCCTCTCAATTTAGCATCCATGCTACTACTGGCACTACCACTGCCAGCTGCATCGGCACTGCAACCTACTACTATTGCTACTACATCAGCAACGGAAAAGCATCCCAAATTACTGGTGTTCAATATGCTGCATCTCGTTGCTGGAGTTCTGACTGCTACTAGTCTCTATGCCAACCCTCTGAAGCCTTTGCGTTGCTGCTGATCTCTGCTCTGTGCCATGTGCACTGTTGCCAACTCTGCTCTGCGTTGCTCAGTCTTTGGCGCAACTAGCCACTGCAACTGTCACTTCGACACTCCTCTGTATCAACTGACACTGCTCCATCCTGCTACTATTGATCTGGGCTCCCATAGCAAGGAATTGATCCGAGAGGTGGGCTCCTCAAGGATCTTGTCCATTTGCAGTCCTTTCGAGCTACAACTCTAAATCACCCCACCTCCCTCTTGGAGAAGCCTAGGTTGTCATGACGAAATATGATATCTCATATTGCGGCTGCTACTACTTTGTTGATGGTTCTGCACTGCTGCTGCAACTGTTGATTTATGGGAGCATCAGATGTGTTCTAAGTCTCAAAATTTTATTAGGGGGCTTGGGCACATGTATTCCAAAAAACACCGAAAGCGTTTTGGGAAATTCCACCCAGAAACAGTTTTATCAAAATAATTAATTATTTTTAATGGGACCCTAAGTCTAAACTTAGGAAAATAAAATAATTGAAGGGTATTAATATAAAATGTGGGTATATTCTAGAAGAAGACGAGGATCAAGCAGAAATGATCTTAGCCATTGATTAACTTCTAATTTGGGCTGTTGAATGTCAACAAGGAGATTATTTAAGGAAGCTTGAGGATCTCTTGGAAAACACACACAGAGTGAGTTCAAAAGTTCGATTTTATGAAGCAGAGTAGCTGCCGAGAGAATATCGATTGTGAGCTTGTGCAATGAAGGGCAGGGATAGTGGGTTGGAGTATCTTCTCCAGAGCCCAAGATACGCAACAAAGAGGCAGAGAGACACCAGAAGGAGGCAGCGTAGGACTAATGAGGGGTTGACACTAAGCGAGAAGTGCTCATGCAGAAGAAGCACAGTTCTCCAAGCAGAAGTCTGAATTTGCTGAGGGTGCTGACATTTCTAAGCCGGCAGGGATGGAAACTACTCTAGAAGGCAAATCAATCCCTAGATGAGTAGACGCAGAGCCTTAGAGGCTGACGCAGGGCCCACGCAGAAATAGTCAGGGACACGTTGGTTTAACTGTCGAACTTGCTGGGTAGAGTGAGGTAATCTCACAAATTTCTTCTGCTAGTTTATTTCTTTGTAACTGGATTGCTGGGAGGGCATCCAAAGTTGTATTCAAAAAACTATTGCATAATAATAAAAACCCTTAGATCTGCTGCACCGATTTTCCTACATTAGGTTTTTTCGGGGACATTTATCCAAAAAATAGTGTTAATTGTGTTGTATCTTTCTCTATTGTTTTGTTGTTGTTTTGGGCATATTATTTAATTGGTGTAGGCAGCAGTGTATTAGCTTCGATATTTGTTGTAGGAAACAATAAATAATTTCCTTCAACAATTAACAAATAGAAGTTTAATCAGTTGCTGCAATAAGGATTTCGGTTTGCAGAATATTCACAACAACTACTGCAATAATGAGTTTGATCTCCCTAGATCCAGAATTACTAGCTTCCATAGGGTCGCTCCCTTTGAAACTAGACTCCCTCTGAGTCTCAATCTCCTTTTGGGAAATCTCTCTACTCCCTCCTCGCAACTCACAAAATCCTCCTGAACTGGAAACTGGACTTCGAAGCTCTAGGCTGGAATTGCACTTGCATACTGCAATTGGGCAATTCACACTGCCTGTGTCATTGCAACTAGTTTTGCAACTATCTTCCGGAAACCAACTGCAACTAGCTATGCAACTATCTTCCCGAAACCAACTGCAACTAGCTATGCAACTGTCATTTGAATGAATAGTTGTGTTTGTTGACACTGTGATCCTCCTGCTACTGATTCTGTCGGGCTCCAGTAGTAAGGATACTGATCCATGTGATAAATCTACAACAACTGGATCTAATTTACTGCTCTTCCATGGATCCTACCCATTTGTGGCCATCTCTGCAAAAATGTCGAATCGCCTCCTCTCTCCTCCCCGCAGCACTAGGCTAACCTATGCACTCCCTATTGGAGTTAGTAGATCTGCTCCTCTCTGCTACTGCTTAGTAATAGAGAAATCGAATTCCCTAGCTAGGAATTCTCTGAGGAAGAAATTCCCTCAACAGTGTCTCCTCTTCCCTCTGGCATCTTTCTGCTCGACAACTACTTGCAGAAAATTGCGTCAAACCAGAAACCCCTCTTCACTGAAGCTATTGTTGCACTACTCCTTCTGTCGCTGATAGATTTCGATCTGAAAATCCTACTTCTTTGCCGACTCACTCAAAGAGAGATTTATGATGAAAATATTTTCCTCCTGGCCCGAACTGCACAATCCCTTTAGGGATTCGATTTGCTGCCTATGCAGCACTTCTACTTCCCTTCTTCCTTCAGCACCGGGCTCTTCCGACATTGTTCTCTTGTTTCACCTGCAACTTTGATACCATGTGAAAATTTGGATGCCCAAATTTCTACTGCAACAACTAATTAAGTTTCTCCTACTTGTTAATTTCTGAATCAAGTTACTTACTGTTTCCTATAGTAAATATCGAACCTAATACATTGCAGTCTGCACCATTTAAATTATAAGCGGAAACAAGAAACTGAACACAAAAGAGATACAACACATCTACACAGTTATTTTTGGACAAATGTCCCCGGAAAAACACAATGCGGGAAAACCAATACAGCAGCTGAGGGTTTTATCATTAAGCAGTAGTAAATCTCTGGATGCCTTCCCGACAATCCAATTACAGAGAATATCACTGATAGAGAGATTTGTGAGATTACCTCACACTATCACTGGAAGTCTTGGCTGATCCAACCCTTGAATGAACCCCTAGTTGCCACTGTGCAGTGTTTGTGTTAGCCCAACGCCACATTGTTTAGGACCTGCGTCACTCTTCCTCGCATTTGTGCCTGAGATTCTAACTTCTGCTCTCCCGGTCTCACACCCCGGATTCTAGCTACAGAAATCAAACCCTTTAACAAATTTTAGACTCCCTCAAGGCTTCTGCGCTGCCTCTGTGTGGCTCTACGTCAGCCCCTCTGGCTCTACGCTGCCTCCACTGGATCTCTCTCTCTTTTCTCTGCTGAGTATTCTCCGACTGGGAAAAATTTCCCTTTGGATACTATCCCTGCCCCTCTTTGCAAAAGATCACTATCGAAAATCTCTCCGACAGTTGCTCTACTTCATAAAATCGAACTTCTGATATCCCACCTTTATGTTCTCCAAGTGCCCCTCAAGCCTCTTCTTATATCTTTTTGTTGGACAACCAAAGACCCAAATTAATTTCTAATCAATGGCTTAAATCATTTTGGCTTGATCCTCGTCTTCTTCTAGAAGTTACACCAACAATTTAGATTAATACCCATTAATTATTTTAATTTCCTAAATTTAGACTTAGGGTTCTATTAAAAATAATGAATTATTTTAATAAAACTGTCTCCGGGTGGAATTTCTCAAAATGATTTCTAAGTATTGGATAATGCATGTATCTAAGCCTCCCTGCAAATTTTGAGACTTAGAGCACATCCCACGCTGCTAGAAATCAACAAGGTAGACCATGTCCCCTACTTCGAACTGTCCCTCCAACCTGTGCTTATCAACATATATCTTTTGCTGATTTTGGGCCACCTACAAATTGTTCTTGAGGGCCCAGAGAATCTCTCAGCTCTCTTGGCCCTTGGGGCCCTGCTATCTCCAAACACCATGTCAGAAAAGGTAAGAGCACTGTACCCATAAAGAGCTCGGAAAGGGGACATACCAATTGACATATGATAAGTTGTGTTGTAGCAGAACTCCCCGAGATGTAGCCACTTGACCCATGCTCTCTGCTTCCCAATCAAGTAGTTGCGCATGTACCCCTCCAACCACTTGTTCACAATCTTCATCTGCCCATCAGCTTGTTCACAATCTTGTTAACAATCTGCGTTAGCCCTCTGAGGCATTGTGTAGTCTCTGGTCACTGCAGCAGCCTCTGCGTGGATGACGCAATCCCTTTGGCCTCTGCACTGATTTTGTTGGGCTCTGCATAGCCTGGACTAGCTGCTGCTCTTGCTCTCTCTGCTTCTGCGCTGGTCTCTCAGTATTGTCTCTGCCTCTTTGCCTCGTGCTCACTGCCCCTCGTTGCTGATCACTGATTCAACTTTGTTTAGCAACCCTGCTCTAGCAAAATGAATGACTAATCACTTTGGTGTGTCCTCCAACTGACCCTCAAGCCTCCTCTTATACTTTTCTCATTGTTTCATCAACGACTGAGATTAAATCTCTAATCAACGACTAAGATTAGATTTGGCTTGACCCATGACTTTTGGAACCTTCTAACCCAGTTTTATATTATACCCATTAATATTTTATTTTTCGTAAATTTAGACTTAGGAACTCCATTCAAAATATTAATTATTTTAATATCTCCCAAACCAGGTACAATCTATCCAAACCATTTCTGGTTCTTGGAGATCTCATGTGATTTAGCCTCTCCACCAATTTCATGGCTAGAGCACATCCGATGCTACCCCAAATCGAACCCTTCAACAAATTTCAGACTCCCTCAAGGCTTCTGCGCTACCTCTGCGTGGCTCTGCGTCAGCCCCTCTGGCTCTATGTTGCCTCTACTAGATCTCTCTCTCTCTTCTTTGCTAAGTATTCTTCGACCGGGAAAAATTTCCCTTCGGAACTATCCCTGCCCCTCTCTGCAAAAGATCACTATCGAAAATCTATCTGACAGCTGCTCTACTTCATAAAATTGAACTTCTGATCTCCCACCTGTATGTTCTCCAAGTGCCCCTCAAGCCTCTTCTTATATCTTTCTGTTGGACAACCAAAGACCCAAATTAACTTCTAATCAATGGCTTTGATCATTTTCGCTTGATCCTCGTCTTCTTCTAGAAGTTACACCAACAGTTTAGATTAATACCCATTAATTATTTTAATTTCCTAAATTTAGACTTAGGGTTCTATTAAAAATAATGAATTATTTTAATGAAACTGTCTCCGGTTGGAATTTCTCAAAACGATTTCTAAGTATTGGAGAATGCATGTATCTAAGCCTCCCTGCAAATTTTGAGACTTAGGCACATCCCATGCTGCTAGAAATCAACAAGGTAGACCATGTCCCCTACTTCGAATTGTCCCTCCAACCTGTGCTTATCAACATATATCTTTTGTTGATTTTGGGCCACCTACAAATTGTTCTTGAGGGCCCAGAGAATCTCTCGGTTCTCTTGGCCCTTGGGGCCCTGCAATCTCCAGACACCATGTCAAAAAAAGTAAGAGCACCATACCCATAAAGAGCTCGGAAAGGGGACATACCAATTGACATATGATAAGTTGTGTTGTAGCAGAACTCCCCGAGATGTAGCCACTTGACCCACGCTCTCTGCTTCCCAATCAAGTATTTGCGCATTTACCCCTCCAACCATTTGTTCACAATCTTCGTCTTCCCATCACCTTGTTCACAATCTTGTTAACAATCTGTGTCAGCCCTCTGAGGCACTATGCAGCCTCTGGTCACTGCAGCAACCTCTGCATGGATGACGTAGTCGCTTTGGCCTCTGCATTGACTCTGTTGGGCTCTGCGTAACTTGGACTAGCTGCTGCTCTTGCTCTCTCTGCTTCTGCACTGGTCTCTCAGTATTGTCTTTGCCTCTTTGCCTCGTGCTCACTGCCCCTCGTTGCTGATCATTGATTCAACTTTGCTTAGCAACCCTACTCTAGCAAAATGAATGACTGATCACTCTGGTGTGTCCTCCAACTGACCCTCAAGCCTCCTCTTATACTTTTCTCGTTGTTCCATCAACGACCAAGATTAAATCTCTAATCAACAATTAAGATTAGATTTGGCTTGATCCATGACTTTTGGAACCTTCTAACCTAGTTTTATATTAATACCCATTAATATTTTATTTTTCGTAAGTTTAGACTTAGGAACTCCATTAAAAATATTAATTATTTTAATATCTCCCAAACCGGGTACAATCTGTTCAAACTATTTCTAGGTCTTGGAGATCTCATGTGCTTTAGCCTCTCCACCAATTTTCATGGCTAGAGCACATTCGATGCTACCCCAAATCAACACATCAAAGATAACGCTGCTAGTCTCCTAGAGAGGGCATCCGCTACCACATTGTGTTTACCCTTCACATACTCAATCTCAAAATTGTAAGCCTGAAGCTTACTCACCCATTTCTGCCGCCTCTCCTCCATTGACTGCTGCTCAAGGAGGAATCGAAGACTGTTGTGATCAGTGTTCACTTTGAACCGGTTGCCCGCTAGAATCTGTCTGAATTTCGCTAGTGCCATTTCTTAATGCCAACATCTCCTTGTTGTACATGAAGTACAACCGCTCATGAGGCAACAGTTTCTTGCTCTCAAACACAATAGGATGGCCCCCTTGTGTCAAAATGGCCCCAATCCCTTCACTCGAGGCATCACACTGCAACACAAAGGGCTATGTGAAATCCCGCAAAGCTAATACCGAGTAGCTGCTCATGACCCTCTTGAGGCACTCGAAAGCCTCCTTTGCCACCTACGTCCACTCAAAAGCTCCCCTTATTGTCAAATCTGTACGAGGTGTTGCAAGCTGTGGGAACCTTCTCACAAATCTCCTATAATAAGTACAAATGCCCAGGAACCTCCTCAACTCCGTCACATTCCTGGGTGTGGACCAATCCAGTATAGCCCGAATCTTCTCCTAATAAACCTTCACTCCATCTTCCCCAATCACATGCCCCAGGTACAACATCTTCGTTAGTTCAAACCCACATTTGGACATCTTCGCATATAGTTGTTGCTAAAGTATGTGAAGCACTTGTTGAAGGTGCTCCTCTGATGTCCTATTGTAAATGAGTATGTCATCAAAGAAAACCAGGACAAAGCGTCTCAACTACCCACGGAACACATGGTACATACAAGACTGGAATGTAGCATCGCCAAGAACTCTAAGTGTCCATAATGGCAACGAAAAGTGGTCTTCGGGATATCCTGCTCCCTCATGCAGATCTGGTGATAACCCGGAAATAGATCCATCTTAGAGAAGTATTTAGCTCCTCTAAGCTCGTCCATCAACTCATCTATGCGTGGAATGGGGTATATGTTCTTCAAGGTATTCTTATTGAGAGCCTGGTAATTGATACACATGCGCATCATCCCATATTTCTTCTTCACCAGCACCATGGAAGAAGCAAATGGGCTTGAGCTAGGCCTGATGTGTCCCAATCTCAACAACTCATGAATGGCCCACTCTATCTGATCCTTATAGACCTTTGGGTGCCTATAAGGGGTGGTGATGACTGCGTTCACCCCAAGTACGGTCTGGCAGCCTACCTGGTGGAACATCCCCAAAAACCCCTAGTGCCTCTCCAATAAGGCTAGTATATATGGGTGTGTAGCCTGTGCCTGTGTCCATGGCTTAGAAATCTGCAACTCAATTGCCCACTCCACATCTCCATGTCGTAAATCTGCCTCCATCCAGTGGGCTAAAACTGTCTGAGGGGGATAAGAGTGCATTCCTCTCAGCACTACAGGCTTCCCATCTGGCCCCTTGAACTCCATCTCTAGCTTCTGTCAATTAGTAGTGACCTTACCCAACGCGTACAACCACTAGACACCCAACACCACATTGGTGTCTAGGACATCAACTACGAAGAAATGATCAGTGAGTGACTAGTTCCCTATCTTCAAGGTCAGCCCGAGGACATACTTAGTACACTGCAAGGTCCGGTCTCTAGGTACCAAAACTGAGAACCCCTCAAAAGTAGCTATTTGGATGCCCCTACGCTCCACCATCTAGGCATCAACGAAATTGTGGGTGGCCCCACTATCAACCAGGATTGACAGACGTTCCCCCTACATGGTCCCCTTGATCCTGAGTGTCAAATACTTCGGCACACCCCAAAGTGAAGCAAGGACTGCCCCAGTTGGGACAAACAACCCTCCTCTAGGTGGTGGTTGTGGCCTTCTCGATGATAGTCCTTCCTCATCCCCTCGCTCCTCAACTGTCTTGGCCTCCTCTTCCTCCTGCTCACTATTTGAGAACACCTCAATGAAATGGGCCTTGCCCTTGGTGCACTTGTTCCCCAGTGCCCAAGGCTCCTAGCACGTGAAGCACAACCTCCTCCTCTGAAATTTTTTTCGAGTCTCATCATCCAGCTGGCCACATCCTCCATCTCTCTGCGGTGACCTGGTGTTTCGGTTCCCTTGTGGTGTCGTGGGTCTAGAGTGAAGGAAATCCCATGTCTTGGGCACTGCATCAATCATGTCTCAGGTCTTGAAGGTAGCATCCGAAAGAGATGTGGGTTTGCAATCCCTCGCCCAACCATGCAAAGGCTCAGCGAGCCCCTCCACAAATAACATAATCAGCTAGGCCTCTGAAATGTCAGTCACCATCACTACCAATCTTTGGAACTCCGTAATGTATACCTCTGCACTGCTAGTCTGCTTTAGATGGGCTAACTTCCTGAAATGCAACTCTGGTTCCTTCCTCTCAAACCTCTCCAGAAGCCTCCAGGTGAATTCTATGTAGGTCCATGCCCTGGCTAAACTCTTCGCTGACCCATCAAAATTCGGAAGTGTAACCTTCCTTGCTAACATCTGCACATCATGGTTGGATTTTCCCCCTCTGTAGTGGCCTCTGGCCCCTATAGTGCGCCTCTTCTTGAAGTGGATGTATTCCCCAAAAGAAAACACCCGCTTAATTTAGGCATCCAATCCCTCATACTCATCGATCCCTGATGCAACCAAATGGACCAAATCTACAACCAAGTTTGGCTCCCTCTCCGGCTTGGAAGTGTAACCTTCCCTGCTAACTTCTGCACATCATGGTTGGATTTTCCCCCTCTGTAGTGGCCTCTGGCCCCTATAGTGCGCCTCTTCTTGAGGTGGATGTATTCCCCAAAAGACAACACCCGCTTAATTTGGGCATCCAATCCCTCATACTCATCGATGCCTGATGCAACCGAATGGACCAAATCTACAACCAAGTCTAGCTCCCTCTTCGGCTTGGCCTCCACCACAAAGTAAGGTCAAGTAGGACGACTTGCCTGCCCACACTGGGCAGTATGTGGGAACTAATAACTAAGGTTGCCTCCTCCTGCTCTGGAGCCCCCATCACCTTCAGGCTCTCCCTTGAGCCTTGTTGTCGCACAGAGTGTCTAGGCACCACGACAATGCTCAGATCGGGGGCTGTCACCCTGATCCCCGATCTCTCCGTTTAAGCCGTCACCCTATAGTAGGCTAAGGGGGGTAGACCCTATGGGATAAAGGAGAACCAACTGGGAATTAGCCGGTTTGGGAGACAAACGAGGCAATCAAATACGTGATTAAGGCCTAGCAAGATTTAAATGCATTTTAGAATATTCAAAAAATAAAATTTTGCATTTATTTCCTCAAAACTTTGACTTTGACTTAACCCTAGGGACCTAAGATATAAAATTTAGCAAAATAATCAACTAACCTTAGTCCCTGGACCAGTTAAAATTTAATGTTTTAAAGGATCCACGAATTTTACCTCTAGAAAATTTAAATTTCCCTAGGACCTATGAGGGGATAAATTATTTTTCTAACTCTCAAGACATTTTTCATCATGATTTTTTTCAATTTTCTACATCTCAAGGGGGAAACCCATTTGACCAAGACCCTCACAGACTACCCAATTTTGCTACACAAATATAATCTAGCAGATCAAGCAATTTGTAATAAAATAACCTAACCAAATAGTTAGGATTATTCCCAAATCACTTTTACATAGACTTGATCTAAGACACTAGGACTCCCCTAAGATTCTAATGACAAAATCCATTCCGACTTTGGGGTAACGCTGAAGGAAAACTCTGTCGATCATGGATCGGTGAGACAAAAAACCTTCTGGAATGTAGATCATCACCAGAAAATTAGGTTTACCTAGGCAATTACATACATGACGTAGATTTGCTGAGATTATTTACAATTTACACATGCAGATTGAGTTTACAATATAACATGATCAAGCTGATGATGATAGTCGAATGGCATGGACACATCGATCAGGCACTATCCCTTTAGTGAAAAAGGGGCTGTACTGCTATGGGTAGTTGACACAGTGGTCAACAGGCCTACCACCTAATTGTAGCCCCATCAACTACTGCATCATGTCCGTCATGATCTGCCCTTGCCTCATCATTTGTTGATTAGTCCTCAACAACTCCTCTGTTATGAAACTAGCTCAAAAAAGATAGAAAAGATAGATCAACGCCTTAGAATTCAGCCTCTTCGAGGGGGCAACCTCCTTTACATTACATAAATGAACAATTCTTGGATGATACAAAT
>APFE031568636.1:0-31697 GCA_000404065.3 Pinus taeda
GCTTCCGACAGGGTAGTACTGCTCCTTGATGGCCTCCCGGAATGAATTCCAGGTGGGTGCGGCTGAAAATAGTGAGCCTGTACTTTCATCCTTCTGCTCGCAGTATGTTTCCCACCAGTCCTTGATGTGGGGGGCTACTTTGAGAAGAGCGAAAAAAATCTTTTCCCGACTTGAAAATTCATGAACAGAAAAATAACCCTCTAGCAGATTCAACCATTTATCTACGGCATCTGCGTCTATTTTACCCTCGAAGATGGGGATTTCAAAATTAACTTGTACCTTAAATGGCGTGGCGTTTCCAGAGTAGCTGCTGGAAGCCGATGCGTCACCTCTAGGTAGCTGCTGAAGGATCTGCGCAAAACTTTCCATCATTGCGTTCCGTTGTCGCTCGAGGGCTTCTTCGAGCAAGATTTTGATAGGATCTCTTGCCCCCTTGTCTTTCTTCTCATCCGCCATGGGAGGCCGTCGGGATTTGCGAGGCTGGTCTTGCAAAGGTTCAACCAGTTCAAGCCCTAACTCCTTATATCCCGACCTCATTGTGGACATGCAAAGAAAAACAGAGAAAAAGCAGATCGCTCTGATACCACTGATCCAGATTTAAACAGGAACGCAATAAAATACAGAGATAACCATAAAGACAGATATGCAGTGGAAATAATACTTCAATTCATTGCTGTAAAATACTGAAATATGCTTACAACCAAAAATGGAAATAAACCAGCTAGGGCGTTGGTAACTTATCTCTGAGAAGAGATTTGTGGCTACATGCCTCTGAACTGTTCTGAACTATGTTATAATGAAGCTCGAAGGCTATTTATTGTTGAGAAACAATGTAAAACCCTTCACATCCCAAAACCTAACCCCAGAAGATGAAACGCCAAATTGTGGGCCCTGTTTGGGTAAATTGGTACATCAATTTCCCGGGGTCGTAACTTTGGCATACGATTTCTGTTTGACGTGTACAATAGCTCGTTAGAAAGATCTATTCGAGCACTACCACTTTGGGAGGCAACATGGGTCCATGGACACATGTTGCCCCAAATTTCCCAAAAACATCGTTTAGGGCCTCAAAATGGCTACGGAAGTTCAGGACCCGAAAAACTGCTAAAAATAGTAAACTGTGCTACAATTTAGGAAACTGAAAACGGTGAAAGAGACAATTGTGGGGGTCCAAATGGGATAGGTGGGTGGCCACCAACATCCACCTGGATCAAGAATGGAGTTGTAGAGTGCAAAAACAAAACCTTAGTGGAGTGCGCAAGGAGCATGTTACAAGGTAAGGGTCTGTTTAATAGTTTTTGGGCAGAGGCTATTAATACTACTGTATATTTGAAGAGCAGAAGTCCTACCAGGTATATTGGCTTCAAAACTCCTTTTGAAGCTCTATATGGATTCAAACCAGTAGTAAACCATCTAAGAGTATTTGGGTCGAAAGCATTTGCCCATATACCCAAAGCTGATAGGAAGAAATTAGACCCTAAAGCAGTTAGATGCATCTTTGTTGGTTATGGCACATAATTTAAAGCATATAAATTATTCAATCCTGAGTCTCGTAAGACATTTGCAAGTAGGGATGTAGTGTTTCATGAACAGGTACAGGAAGGGAAAGATGACATTGGTGATGATTGGCATATTCCATTGTTGATGGATGAAAGCAGCGAGGATGAAAGAGAGCAGGAGTAGAAAGAAGAGCAAAAAGAAGAACAGGAAGAAGGTGATAATGTAAGCCCATTTAAAGCTGAAGAAAACAAATTTGAGGTAAGTCCCCTACCAAGGAGATCAGGTAGGAAGACTCAAAAACCATTAAAATTGAGAGACTATGCTTTGATGTCAAATGTTTTGAACATTGTAGAGCCCACTAATTACAAAGAAGCTAGTCAATTTAAGGAGTGGAGGGCTGCAATGAATGAAGAGACAGAATCTATTCTTAGAAATGACACTTGGGATTTAGTTGAGCTGCCTAAGAATAAAACACCCATAGGATGTAAATGGCTATTTAAACCAAAAATGAATGCAGATGGAAGTATAGAGAAATTAAAAGCTAGGCTGGTTGCAAAAGGATATTCACAGCGGGAAGGTATAGATTTTGATGATACTTTTGCACATATAGCAAAGTTAAATACAATCAGAATGCTTATTGCTTTAGCTACTAAATATGATTTGGGAGCTACACCAGCTTGATGTTAAGTCTGCATTTTTAAATGGTGAGCTAAAGGAGGAAATTTACTTAGTACAGCCATAAGGGTTTGTAAAGTAGGGGCAGGAACATCTTGTTTGCAGATTGAAAAAGGCTTTATATGGTTTAAAGCAAGCACCCAGGTCTTGGTACGAGAAGGTTGATTCTTTCTTTTTAGAGTATGGATTTCATAGAAGTTTAAATGACCCAAATTTGTATACCATGTACAATAAGCAGGGGCAGATTATTTTAATTTCTTTGTATGTAGATGACATGATTATAGCAGGAGATGCAGATGATTTAATCAGAGGAATCAAAAGGCTTATGGCACAAGTTTTTGAGATGAAAGATCTCGAAAGTCTTCATTACTGTCTGGGATTAGAAGTATGCAAAGATACTGGGCAAACTTTTCTTACCCAAGGGAAGTATGCCAGAAATCTGTTGGAAAAGTTTGGTATGGATTAGTGTAGATCAGCAGCGACACCTTTGCAACAAAATCTGAAGTTGTGCAGTGACGATGGCACTAAAGAGGTTGATGCTACAATGTACAGACAACTGGCTGGTAGCTTGATATATCTTACCAGACCTGACTTGGCATACTCTGTTAGTGTGTTGAGCCAATTCATGTCAAAACCACTTGAAAGTCACTGGGTAGCAACAAAAAATGTGTTGAGGTATCTTTGTGGCACTGTTAACTATGGCATTTTATACACTGACGCATCTGATGTTATTCTAGCAGGTTTTTCAGATTCAGACTGGGCAGGTAAGTTGGATGATCGAAGGTCCATCACAGGTTACGCATTCAGCATAGGATCCGAGGTCATAGCATGGAGCAGCAAGAAACAGAGTATTGTAGCCTTGTCTTCGTGTGAAGCTGAGTATCAAACATTGTGTGCAGCGATGTGTGAAGCGATCTGGTTGAGAAGGCTTCTCAATGATGCAGGAAAAGAACAGAAGAATTCCACTTCCATCAAAAGTGACAACCAGAGCACCATTAAATTGGCATACAATCCAGTGTTTCATAAAAACACCAAACATATAGACACTCAGCGCCATTTTATCAGAGAGAAACTACAGTCAAAAGAAATTATTGTTGAATATTGTAAAACTTGTGACAATATGGCTGGTATTTTTACAAAGCCTCTTGCACGTGTGAAGTTTGAATTGTTTAGAGGGATGTTAGGAGTCCAGAATAATCCTTTCTCCATTAAGGGGGGGAGTTGAAAACAATTAATATTATTTTGTATTAATGGAGAAATGGTTACATAGTTGTAACGTATCTCCTTAGTTTAGGATTTGTTCCTAGAGTTTAGGAGTTTGGTTGCAACTTCCTGATTTCTAAAGTTGCACTTAAATGATGTAATCTTTCATTGATGATAATAGAGTGTATGAGAGTGATCTCTCTATTCTGAGTGTAGTCTCTAGGTGCAGGCCACACCTGTGAGCTACATCTCCTTCTTTTCCAATTCTGTTCACATTTTATCTGTTACTAGACCAATGACCATCTGAAATGTTGAAGCAGTACACTTAAAATTAAAATTTAGATGCGACCAGTAACATGTAGGTGTAGTAGAAAGCCAAGCTTTCCATTGTTAAGTGGGAACAAATATATTTTAAAATTTAGGTATGATCGGTAACATGCAGGCGTACCAGAAACCCATTATTTCCACGCTTCCAACATTGAGTTCAAAATGGCTCACGCCTCTAGGAAATACAGGTAAGCTCCCCGATTAAAAATTATATCAATGTAGGTAAGGCTCCTTGATAAAAAAAATAAATGGAGTCCTCTATCGAGATAAAGGAATAGAAAAATTGGCTCGAGAGTCAAAAGTGGTCGAAATCTTAATAATTTCTTTTAAATTTGTAAAAACAACATTTGAATTTCCATAACTTACTAGACAATTCCTCCAGCTAGTTAGACTAGCGTTAAAAAATATATTAATATATCAATGTGTGGCACACCAATTAATGAAGAGATGTGATATATGATATGATATTGCACTAAATGGCCCTTTAAATAAAAAAATGTGTTCACGCTAAGATTACTAGCGGTTTTAACAAAGTCAACTTGAAGGGGTGGAAAAAAAAACTCGTGAAGCTACCTTTACGATCAAGGTTGACAGTCATCTTAATTAACGTAGGTAAATGTAAATTTCGTAAATTAAATAGGTTAAGCAAATTGCGAGTTTGATTTTTTAATTATCCTAAAATTTATATAGTCAAATACAATAACCATTTTAAACCAGCATCATATTCTATAAAATAACTAAACAATAATTAAATTCGAAATTTATAAAATAACTAAACAATAATCAAATTCGAAATTTATAACTCATACAAGAAAAACACATGTACATGAGAACAAAACACATGCAAGAGACACATGTTGCACTAAGAAAGAGACCATATGTGAAATATGAAGTAAATAATAGAGGAAATTTTATTTCAGAAAATTTTGTCCAGTTTCAAACTATTAAATGTGGTTCATTTTTAGGACAATTTTTTTTTTCCTCTTATGTAATAATTTTTACCAAAATATTTCTTAACATACAAATTTTAGACCACACAAACTTAAATTCAAAAATTATTTATATATTAAATATTATTTATATCGAAATGTCTTAACTTTCAACTACTTTTATATATAAAAATAATATACAATATTTTAATTAAAATGAATATTAAAAACATTTTTTATTTAAGAGAGATTTTTTGGTGTAAATCATAAGATATTTCATTTGTCGACGCGTTTCGAACCAACAAGTGTGGTTCATTGTCAGGACAAGTCAGTTCGAAACCTTGTCTTGACGATGAACCACACTTGTTGGTTTGAAACACGTCGACAAATGAAATATCTTGTGATTTACGCCGAAAAATCTCTCTTAAACCTAATATGGATGAGAAGCCTCAATTCAACATTTTTTTATTTTTTTTTCGAACCAACAAGTGTGGTTCATTGTCAGGACAAGTCGGTTCGAAACCTTATCTTGACGATGAACCACACTTGTTGGTTTGAAACACGTTGACAAATGAAATATCTTGTGATTTACGCCGAAAAATCTCTCTTAAACCTAATATGGATGAGAAGCCTCAATTCAACATTTTTTTATTTTTTTTGGTAGGTAAACACCGACAAGGGAAACCTAAATTCAAAAATTATTTATATATTAAATAATTTTATATCGAATGTCTTAACTTTCAACTACTTTTATATATAAAAAATAATATACAATATTTTAATTAAATGAATATTAAAAACATTTTTTTTTTTTTTGGGTAGGTAAACACCCACAAGGGATTTGGAACCAGTGACCTATCGCAAGGAGTGTCATTCACCATCAATCCAAAGCCCCATGTGCTAAATATTAAAAACGTTCTCTATAATAAATATTATATTATTATATTATATTATTAATATTTAAATTAAACATTAAAAATTGTGGATATCATTTGTAACAATATTACAAAGCACCACTATAAATAAAAAGAAATAAATTAAATAATAATAATAATATTTTAATGATATTCATATTCACATTATAAGTGGTTAACTTATATATACTAACATAGATCCATCTTAAGTACAAATCCAACATTAGCTGTTATGGATCAAATTTCTTCACGTGCAAACTATTTTAGAGTGCAAAATGCAATGTGTTTTTTTCTTTGTTTAAATTGTATTTTTGAATGCTAAATAGAGTATATATAAGACCAAATAAAAATTTTAATAATAAAAACTTAATTTATTTGTTCTATATATCGATATATATGAAGTTGATATGGACATAAATTAGTTAACATGATATTAACTCCACCCTATGTGAACTGATGTTTGCATGATCCATGATGATTAACGTTTCAGAGATGGAGTAGGTAGGAGAATATGGCTAGCAGCAGTGTGTCTACAGCTCAATGATGCAGCTAGCTGTACTACACAAATACACGTTACTCTGCACAGGGTAGGCTTACCTTTTATCTTCCTTTACTATCACCATAACTAGGTTTTTTACCGTTTCACTGTGCCTGTTTTTTTACCTGCTTCGTGGCAGACGCATAGACCTTGGCTACCATCGCCTGTTTCTCCTAGTTACTCTCTCCCTTGATGGTTACCACAGGCAACTAGTGTTTTGAGGTATCTGACAGCAATGGACCTCGATCTAGAGGATTACTTAGAAGAACCATTGGTTGAGGGTTCTATCTAGACGACCCCGCATACTGTCAAGCTAGGTTCGCATTCGTATAGCAGCAAGCTGAACGAGACCATTTCTGGTCTCCCCTCTCTCTCAGGCCCATCTGATCACTAGGTGATACTGTCGGACGACCCTCTAACCTGGCCATCCCTCTCCACTCCTTTGTCGTCTCCGTCATCTTTAGGGTTTGCAACGGGTTGTCTTAACCCTAACCCTCTGACCCCTAGCCCTGGTCACACGTCCCATCCCCCTCAGTCTAGTTATCCCCCGACACAACTCGTTCCATCTTCCTCAACAATCCCCCTGATTACGTCGTGCACATCTAACCCCCCCTCGAGCAGTTTCACTAATGTCCCCCCTTTATTGGATGCCCTCCCTATCGACCCATCCCTTCCCCCTGTGAACCCCCGTGAACCCAAGCACAACTTGACCGTCGAGAAGACTTCGCCTCTAAAGCAAGGCCTCACAAGAAAACTAGATGATTTAGGACTAAATCTATTGAGACCTTTCTCAGGCTCGAAGAGGATATCCAGTTAGGCAACACAATGGATTTTGCAGATAGGGTTTTAGTCGGAAGAATTTTAGGACGGAAATACACGGTAACTCGCTTAAAATCTTGGGTCTCAGAAGTATGGGGACATCATTTAGCCAACCTACCCACAGTACAGACTTTTGTGAATGGTTGGTTTGCCTTACGTTTCTCTAGGCCAGATCACACGTACTGGGTCCTATCGTCATACTGGCAATTCGAGCATGCCCCTGTCTTCCTAAAGAAATGGTCATTGCTCTTTGACCCAAACACATAGAAGATAGGCGTTGGCCCGATCTGGATTAGATTACCAGGGCTCCCATTACACTTCTGGTCCGAAGACATTTTCCACTACATCGGGAACTCACTTGGCACATACATGGAATTTGATAAATCCTATTTATCCACTAGCAAGATGGCTTTCACTAGGATTCTGGTGCACATGGACACTAGGGGAGGCTTACAGGAATATATTACCATACTATGGAGAAAATTCACTCGGAAGGAGCCAATGGACTATGAAGGTATACCCTACAGATGTCGTAGGTGCCACAAGGTCGGACACGTATACAAGGATTGTCCCCTGATCAACAAGAGGGGTCATTATTCGGCGGTAAAAGACCAGGATGCTCGTACTCTTCAGGATCAACCTCATCCAGCTATGGAAGCGGAAGAACAGCCATAACAAATCCAGGTAGATGCATATAAGGCACACGAGAAAGAAGCAAGGAAGAAGTGTGGGAAAGCTCCACTCAGGCCTCCATCTCCACCTCTGACAAGAGCTCGGGCGGCTATAGGGGATGCCTATTCCATGCATACGACCAAATCTCCACTCTCTTTTTCACATTCTGCTTATGTTTCTCCTATATTTCCTACTTTTCCACTACAAGATTGGTTTACAGACACTTCGACTGCTCCCCCTCAAAGTCACTCATTCGCTGTCTCACCTTCCCTGGCTCTTCCATTAGCCCCCAATCATTCAAAACTGCCCCTTAGCACCCCCCCTTCCGCTTACTCTTTCCCCCAACCTTCCCTACCCGATACTCCCTCCGCCACATCTACCATCCACCCCTTCCCTTCGGAATCCCGTTACCCCCTTCGCTCAAGAATGCGTTCACAGGGCCTCGATATCATAGGGTTTGGGATTGACTCTACTCCTTCTCTTCGTAAATCTCGAGGGTAACCCTCCCATCTATCCAAAGCCAAGCGTCAGGCTGGGGAGGAAATTGCATCAGGCAAACAGAAAACCTTTGACTGGGTCCTTAGAGCAGAGCAAACCCCAAACATCACCCCCCCATGAAGCTACTCTCTTTCAATTGTCGTGGGATGGCTAGCCTGGATAAAAAACTAGCCCTAAAGCGTCTATTTTCTACAGAGCTTGTGGACATTATTTTCCTCCAAGAAACCTCTGGCCTTGCGAGCAACATCACCCCCTTACTTGAGTCTTGGCTACCTGGCTGGTCTTTCCACTCCCTTGATGCCATGGGTAGATCTGGAGGGTTAATGATGGGCATATGCAATAGAACCATCAAGAATATGAGAGTTTGGGGAGGACGGGGGTATTTGGGAGTGGACATATATTCTCCTACTCTCAAAGAAGATTTCAGAATCATTAATGTATATGGTCGCTGTCAGGACAGAGTTGATTTTTGGAGGAAATTGCTTAACACAAACCCTCCTCTAGCAAGATAACATAATCATCGGGGGGGACCTAAACTTCTCCTTGGGATATGTGGAATCTTGGGGCAATCAAGCACAGGTGGATGTGTTGTTTGATTACTTTGAAAATCCCCTGGAGGACCACAGCTTAATTGATATCCCCTCAGCCACAATACAACCCACCTTGAGGAACAATAGACAAGGGACACAAGCCTGGCTAGACGGCTTGATAGATTCCTCATGAAGGAATATCTGATTAAAAGGTGATCCCGTATCAGACAATGGGTTGGCTCTGGAGGCCTATTTGATCATAGGCCCATCTACCTAGAGCTACAGGAGGAAATCGACAAACCAAAGGCCCTGTTCAAATTTAATTCTACACGGCTACGGGATGTGGACTACATTAAAATGGTGATTGAATTCTAGAAGGCTAACCCCCCCGGCTTAGCAAGGAACCTCATGCATGATTTCACGGAAAATATGAAGGAGTTGAAGGCCCTCTCCAAGATCTGGGCTAAGAGGAAAAGGGAAGTGGAGGAGCGTCTCCTTAGAATAGCAGAGGAAGAAATACACTCTTTTCAGGAGGACATGGGAGGATGCATAGTATCAGAGGAGAAAAAGGAAAAATACAGTGCTATTTTGCAGAAGAGGACCCAAATCTTAAAAGATAGAGAAGAGAGCTGGAGACTTTGTAGCTGGGCTATCTGGCTGAAGGAGGGGGATGACAACACTAAATATTATCATAAGCATGGTAACAGAAGGAAGACGATTAACACAATATGGGAGCTTAAAGATACACAAGGAAAATCAATTCAATATTTCCGAGGGTTGGCAACACTGGCATGTACACATTTCAAAGACATTTACAAGGCTCCTCCTAAAGCTACCCTGGCTGAAGTGATGCAAATTATACAACTCTTTCCCAGTTATGTAGACCAGGAGGCAGAACAAGAACTCTCAAGAGAAGTCTCATTAGAAGAGCTAGAAGCTACTTTGAAGTTGCTCAAGAAGGACAAAAGTCTGGGGCCAGATGGGTGGACAGTGGAATTTTACATAGCCTTCTTCGAAGTCTTAGGGACAGACCTCCTGGGAATCATAGAGGAGAGAAGAAGGAGTGGAAGGATATCAAACGACATTAAATCCACTTTCATTGGTCTCATACCCAAAGTTGACACGCCCTCCTCCTTCGATGACTTCAAACCTATATCCTTATGCAATTGCATATGTAAATTATAGCCAAGATCATTGCCAATCAGATAAAGCCTATCTTGTCCCTTCACATATCCCATGAACAATTTTCCTTTTTGCATAACAGACAGATACATGAGGCGATCGATACAGCTCAAGATCTCCTTCACTTTGTACAGCTCAGGAAACTAAATGGTATGATTCTAAAGATAGACCTATCTAAAGCTTTTGATAGAGTTAACTGGCTGTACCTCCAGATCTCATTAACTCAACTGGGATTTCCTTTTACCTTCATCAAGTGTATCATGAGCTGTATTACTAATGTCCCTTATAGTTTCCTCATTAATGGATCGACATCCCCCTTCTTTCATGCTGAGCAGGGCCTCAAGCAGGGATGCCCCTTATCCCCCCTTCTGTTCCTTCTTATCATGGAGGGTCTAAGAAAAATTATAGGAGAAGACCATAGACAGGGGCGATTCAGGGGTATCAAGATCACTGACACAACGATATTGAATCATTTGATTTTTGTTGATGATGTTCTCATATTCCTTAACGGGGGCATCGGTGACCTCATATCTCTTCATCAAGCTATTGGTACCTTTCAAAAAGCCACGGGTATGGTACTGAACGAATCCAAATCCACTTTTACAGCCTTCGGGTGCTCCCATAACGAATTACAATTCGCCCTAAGGAGATTCCCCTTCACTACCTAACCTATTGAGGAAGGTTTAAGATACCTTGGCTACTACCTGAAGCCGTTTGGTTACAAAATAGCTGACTGGCTCTGGCTAATTACCAAGGTAGAAAAGTGTTTGAACATATGGTACCGTAATTTTTTTTTTCAAGAGCAAGCGGATTGATTTTGATCAAAGCAATATTAGAAGCAACACTTCTTTATTGGATGACCTTGGCCTGGATTCTCAGGGGCATACTAGATAGGCTGCAAAACATTTGTTGTCCTTTTCCATGGAAGGGGAAACAGACAGGGAGAATATTTGCCTAGACAAGATGGGAATCCCTGGCATTGCCTAAATGATGGGGAGGATGGGGGATTAAGAGATTGGACACCTTTTCCAAAGCACTTGCAACAAAGCTGGGTTGGTAGCTTCTCAATAATCATAGTCTATGGACGAAGGTGGTTATTTATAAATATATTACCCCTTCAAATCCACTTGATTGGATTCGACATGCCTAACGACCCAGTGGAAATATATCTAACATCTAGAAGGTAGTAACAAAATCTATGGATCTAATAAGAAATGGTATGACTTGGAGAATCTGATCTGGCTCCCTAGTGCGCATAGGTGAAGACCCCTAGGTTGGCTATGGCAATGCATACAAACTTCCTAAGGAGTTGAAAACACATGTCGCTGATCAAGGTATAACACACATTTGCAACATAGCTGATAATGGAAAATCCTCTCTGACACAGTAGGCTTGGAAAATAGGATGTGTATTAAAAATTCTCCCAGCCTGGCAACAAGACTGGAGAGACTACATCACTTCTTTAACAGAGGCCCATATCAGGATCACAGAAGGAGATGACGAGCTCATTTGGGCCCATGCCAAACATGGCTCTTATGTCCCCAAGATTGGATATCTGGTTCTGATGGATCCCTACAAGCCGCTAGCCTCTAAGCCTTGATGGAATCTCATGTGGAAGTTAAAAGTGGCCCTAAGAACGAGGCTGCTTATATGGTCTATACTGAACAACAAAGTCTCGATGGGAGAAAACCCGATGAAATGATCTTTCTCAGGGCCTTTTTGGTGTTACCTGTGCAAGAATAGAAATGAAGATACTGAACACCTCTTTATGGAGTGCCCTATATCACAAGAGCTATGGAATTTTTTTCTCTCAATGCTCTCCATCCATAGTCGGTGGCACGACAACAACATAAAGGATGCATGGAATAATTGGTGGAAAGACACCATAGGTAAGGAAAGGAATATACCACTGCTCATTTGCTGGGCTTTGTGGATAGCCAGGAATCAAATGATATTCCAGCAAAAGCCCCCCTTTTGGCCTTCCATACTGAACAGAACCTTAGCCGATTATCATTCAATTCCTGATGATACCTATAAAAAACAACACAAGAATATTGAGACAGAACACATCAACACCTCCATACCATGGGCTTACTTTGATGGATCAGCACAGGAATCGGGCTGTGGGGGGGGGAGCTATATTACACCTATCTAATTCTCATTCTTTCAAAATAAAAATGGGTTTGGGTAGAGGAACAAATAACTATGCCGAGCATATAACTGCTAAACACCTCATCCAATATGATTTATATCAACAATGAACAAACCTACAACTATTTGGTGACTCAAAATTGGTTATCAACTGGATCAACAAAAAACACATCTGCAATGCATATACATTGAAGCACATTCTAGATGAGACTCATAGACTTATTATGTCGTTTGACTCTTTCACATGTCATCATATTTACAGGGAGTGGAACACAGCTGCCGATCACTTGTCCAAGGTTGCAACGCTCAGGGATGACGATTCTTAGTTGATATGCGAGGAAAAGGATGGTTCTGCCTACCAACACTATCATAGACCTTTCATAGACCCAAAATATTTTTGAAGCATCATCAAAAGGGATAGGATTTTGATATTATCATAATACTTATTTTGTAAATATTTATACAAAACTTTTTGATAGCACCATATCCTCTCTGCGAAGAGGCCAATATCTCTCTATTTTTGTTTGTTCTCAATTAGCTCGCTCCTTGGGTGGAGGAATGCATAAAAGTTTTCACCTTTTTGTGAACAGGCAATGCCTTACTTAAGTAATGCTCAGCATATACAAAATGTAATTTTCTCCTTTAATGAAAAAGTTTTCACCTTTTTTTGAACAAGCAATGTCTTACTTAAGTAATGCTCAGCATATACAAAATGTAATTTTCCCCTTTAATGAAAATTACGACTTTTTCCACGGGAAAAAAAATTAGTTAACATAGGTCTTCAAATAGTTTATTTAAATTTATTGTTAATATATTTTTGAAACGTATAAGATTTAAATATATGATTCACACATTTTTTTTTTTACTTCTAATTACTTTACAACAAATTCGGTTTTTTTTTTTTTTTAATTATAGCCAACATTATTTTTCTATTTATGACATAATTTTTATTTTGTGTTTTAATTTTAAAGGGGCAAAGATGGATGTACAAACAAACTTACACATCTCCTCACAGTGGGATGTAGAATGAATTTCATACTGAACTGTAGAATGAGCCTCACCGCACAATAATCCCTTACTTTTCCACTAATGTGATTGTTAAAGATATTTAAATAATATTTATACTCACATTATATATATATATATATATATATATATATATATATATATATAATATATATATACACACATATACATATACAATATACATATACATAATATATATGATCTGAAAATGAGATCTAAGACAATAATAAGGTATTATAGACTTATGTTCATGGATTAGTCTATGTCATTTTACGCAATGGATCGATAAGATTGCGAAATGCATAGACGATGAAGCAGTAAACAAAACATAATAGATAACACATGACACAACAAATTTAATAAGGAGTTCACCCATTACTCCTAGGCTACATCTCCCGGTCTAGCCTTTAGTAGTGACCTCTCTATTATGTCTTCAAGTAGAGTTCTATTTATAGCAGTGAGCTCAATTTGAGCCTCACACACAACAGATTACAATAACAAGAGCTTAATTGACCTCTCAAGTTCTCTATGAGTACACAGACTCCCTCACGGCTCTCTCTCTGTCCTAAGCTCTATCTCGACATTTTCCTGAAATACTACTCCTCCATTATGCTCTCTGTTTGCGGCTTTTAAAGCTAATCGTGCTGCATGTTCGTTTCATATCCTCCGCTCTCAGTCTCCTCGGCCTCTGCATGTTTTGCATCCCTCTGCCAGCGTTATACAATCATTTCCTAACTCATGGAGAGGAGGTGGCCACCCATTCTATAACGCCAGAGTGCCTTGGGCCTTTGAAACTCTTGAAACAGCCGCGCTCTGTTAAACACAGGGAAAATGCATTTTAAACAGAGAAAATTTGCCAAAACGTGATATATCAAACTTCAAAGTCCTTAAATATGATTTATTCCTCTATCGGGTTTGCCTATTGGTCGTTGTCTCTTATTGCATCGGATCTTCCCTCTTCGCTTTTCGTTTGACAAACAAAACTGTGAAAACATATAAAAACATTGTAAAATCCCGCATACCAGACTTCAAAATAATTACGTTATCACCTAATTGCCCATCGGGTCCGGTTCATCGGGTCACTCCGATTGTGATATTGCAATCGCTCATCGCAATACCCCAGGCCATTATATGGCTCCTACAATCCCCCGATAGCGATTCTGCAATGTAATATGGGCCATCGATCTGCGCGCTTGATCGATGGTCCATATTAACTCTTCCAATCGCATCTCCATATATATGTGTTAAGCGCCAATATCGTTGTTTGCCATCACAATTATTAAGTGGGTTCCGCCAATAAGTGTCGATAGCCACCGCCAATAGCAATCTGCCGATTGGACCTGGACTATTGATCGGCTAGATTTGATGGCTACTATGTATTTTGCTATTCCACCTCCGATAGCTCCATTTTCTTTGTTTTCATGGGTTTTGGGCCTCCCGATAGTGTTTCTCTACCATGATAAGGGTGTTCCTCTTGCGAATACTTTAAAATATTTTGATTTTTGGCACAATTTTTAAAGAGTTTATGAAGACTTAGAGAGTATTCTCGGATCCATTTGGATCACGCCTTCCCACTGAAAAAGACTTTTGGACCCCCAAAATTTGGTTTTAAAGCATCGCTAAGTGAGGATACAACTACCTCACTTGCCTAATCTCTATCCATCTTTCACTGCTCCCCTTTACGCGTAGTCCTCACCTTTCTGTCCAGAACTGTATCTTCCTGCAACTCATTGAGGTATCCAAGCAACAGATCATCAATGGAAGTGAATTGACTTTGCTCTTCAGGATCTTCAATTAGAGAAGGTTCAAGCAGTCTTAAATTTTCTGCATTTACTACTGAATAGATGTGCATGTATGTTGGCAGATCAAGGTGGAAAGCGTTCTCACCAATTTTCTCAAGTACCTTAAAAGGCCCATACCTTATTGGCTTCAGCTTCTTTTCTTCACCTTGCATTCTGTCCTTGCTGATATACAACTAGACTTGATCACCAACTTGGAAGCTATGCTCCACCTGATGTTTATCATGCCTTGCCTTGTATTTGGCTTGGCTCTTTTCCAGCTGTTCCTGCACTGGCTGGTGAACTTCTTGGATTTGTTCAATGAATCTGGTTGCTTTGTCCACATCATTGTGTCCAACAACTGCTATGTCTTTTTCAAAGACAAAATCCAAGGGAGACCTTGGTATAAAAACAAAATAGGTTTCAAAAGGAGATCTCTATGTAGAAGAATGTTTAGCATGGTTGTAAGCATGTTGCACATAACATAAGTGTTCATCCCAAAGCTTGGGATGCTTGCTGCAATAACCCCTGAGTAACTGGATCATTGTCCGATTGACTACCTCTGTTTGGCCATCTGTCTGTGGATGAAAGGCTATGCTTTTCTTCAGTCTGGTGTCCATTAATTCCCATAGGCTTGACCAAAACTTCCCAACAAATCGGGAGTCTTGATCAGATACTATGGAAATGGGTAACCCAAAATGCACTTAGACATGCTGAAAGAACAATTTCGCTGTTTGTTCAGCTGTAATCTGCTTATTACAAGGTATTAAAATACACATTTTGCTAAACCTGTCCACAATAACATATAAATAGTCATGTCCCTTTCTAGATTTTCGCAATCCCCCAACAAATTCCATGGAAACACTTTCCCAAGGATGAGAAGGAACTGGCAGTGGAGTGTACAAGCCTAGTTTTCTATTGCTGGGCTTGCTTTTAGCACACATGGTACACCCTCTTACATATCTAGAAACTGTTTCATGCATTTTTGGCCAATAGCAGTATCTTTGCAGCTGTGCAACTGTTTTACTTACCCCAAAATGACTAGATATCAGAGAAGTATGTGCCTCCCTAATTATGTTAATTCTCTCTGTTTATGGAATGCATAGCCTTCCCAAATGATACAAGAGTCGGTCCTTAACATAGTAATCCAATTCTTCTACCTTTATGTCATTACTTAAAGCTGCATATACATCTTTAAAGTCTATATCTTGAGCATATTGTTCAATGTAGATTTCATGCATTACTGAGTTATGCTTAAGTATAGTACATGCATTTATGATTGGTCTAGACAACATATCTGCAACTTTATTGTGTATGTCCTTTTTATATCTGATGACTAAATGAAACTGTTGTAGGAAACCCATCCACCTATAGTGTCTTGATTGTTGCAATTTAGTTTGTGAGTGAAAGTACTGAAGTGGCTGATGTTCAGTATGTATTATTGTTTCTTTGCCCATTAAGTAATGTTTCCACTTCTTCACACTTTGAACTAATGCATACACTTCTTTATCATATGTAGGATAATTAACTACTACAGAATTAAAAGTCTCAGAATGGTAACATATGGGTTTACCATGTTGCATCAACACTGCTCCCATGGCATAATCACTGGCATCTGTTTCGATCTCAAAAGGTTGTTGAAGATTTGGAAATGCTAGTACTAGTGATGTACTAATTTTTTCTTTCAAGGTGTTGAAGTCTTTTTGCTGTTTGTCTCCCCACTGAAACACCTTGTTCAATCCTGTCAAAGCATGTAAGGGAGCTGCAATTAAGGAAAAATTAGCAATACACTTTCTCCAATATTGTGCTACCCCTAGGAAGCTTCTAACTTCTGTAGTAGACTTGGGTTTAGGCTAGTTTACAATGACTACAAACTTAGAGGGATCTATCTTCAGTTCACCACCCCCTACAATATGACCCAAATAATTCAAATATGTTTTACCAAATTCACACTTTGATAATTTAACATAAAGATTTTCTTTTTTCAAAACATCTAGAGTCTGCTTTACATGCTTCAAATGTTCTTCCCATGTTTTACTGAATACAAGAATGTCATCTAGATATACAATTACAAAGTCATCAATAAAAGGCTTGAGCACATCATTCATTACTCTCATGAAAGTGGCAAGAGCATTAGTTAAGCCAAAAGGCATAACTAGCCATTCATACAACCCTTGCATTGTTTTGAAAGTAGTCTTCCATGCATATTGCTCTGCTTCTCTGACCTGATGGTAACCACTATGTAGGTCCAACTTGGAAAAGTAAACAACCTCTTTCAGCTGATCCAATAGATCATCAATGGGAGGAAGGGGATAACGATTCTTTATCGTTATTTTATTCAGTTCTCGGTAATCAATGCACATCCTCCACGAACTATCCTTCTTTCTCACCAACACTATTGGGGATCTGCATGGTGATGTGCTTGGTCTTATGAACCATTTCTTGAGCAGCTCCTGCACATGATTCTTGATTTCTACATTCTGTAAAGTAGATAACCTATACATTCCGATGTTAGGCAATGGAGCATCTTGCTACAAATTAATATCATGTACAATTTCCCTTTTTGGTGGCAAACCTTTAGGTTCTTGAAATAAGATATCATATTCGGAAACAACTCTTTCTAAACAAGTCTTTTGTTTAGCATCATGTTATCGCTCAGGTTGTTCCCTTTGACTCCTAAGGGAATACGACCGAGGTAACCACTAACCAATCTTTGGACTGCAGGTCCTAGCCTACCAGCAGTCAGAGAGGGCTCTCTGTTTTGGATTTAGCTTTGTTTAAAGGATGATTTTAGGCTAGATATGATGCACATGGGTTTTAATTTGGTTTTAAGTTAGGTGGGATGGTGATCTTAGACAGAACTGGGTTGCAAGTGTATCACTGTTTTTTCCATTGGGCAATGGAGTCACTGCGAGTGTAATTACTGAAAGAGTTTCTTGGTGAAAAGGTAGTACCACAGAGCGGGATAGGTAGGCTAGGAACAACTTTCAAATCTGGAAATGATGGAATGAATTCAGGGAATGAAAGGCAATCAAGAATCTTTCATTATACTGGTAGAGGGAAAGTGGATGAATATTGTAGAGGAGCAA
This sequence comes from Pinus taeda, assembly GCA_000404065.3. Lineage (NCBI taxonomy): Eukaryota > Viridiplantae > Streptophyta > Pinopsida > Pinales > Pinaceae > Pinus > Pinus taeda. The sequence continues at coordinate 17,832 of APFE031568636.1, forward strand.
TTAAGAATTCCTAAACAGTATTCAAAATGAGAGAACTAGTGCAAGCATGAGTAGTTAAGAATTCATATTTATGACTAATCCTGAAGAAAACATAATAAATAACAAAGATTGAACATAAGGTGTACTCAAACAAATCTTATGCTATTCTTCTTCTCTGTTACCAAGATCATGAAACATAGATGAGATTTACAAAATAGAAAACATAAAACAAAGTTTAGTATAACTTATTGTTCCATAGCATGACACAGGAATTATGTAGCAGGTCCCAGAACATCCAATCCACCTTCAGATCATTTAGACACAGTGAACTTCAACAGCCATTTGTATTTACACAGTCTGATATCTTACAACGCAGTTCAAAAGGAAGAAATCATCAACCAACCCACCAACCAACAACCCTTATTACATTGTTCAGGGCTGTATATATAGGCAAAATATCTACAAAAAAGATCTGATAGAAGATCTGAGGAAATCCTTGCAATTAACCTAACTTATCTTGCAAGTAATGTAAAAATATCTATCTAATGCTGCACTGGGGGCAGCTGTTACAAAAATGAGGCTATGTGGCCTTTGCTGTTATGTGCTGGCCATTTATCATAACTGCGCATTGGTCTCTGCTCCATTGCTCTTGAGTGGCTTTGATGTGCATTAACTGTGATCTCAGAGCCTTAAGTGGCTTCCCCGTTTTCTTTGACTTTGATGGAGGCTTTTAATGTTCACTTCCTTTGATATTGTCGATCTAATACTCTTTGCCGCTTCACTGATACTCTTTTAATTGAATTTGGGCTTTATCTCTCCTCTGATACTCTTTATACTGCTAAATCACCCTTTTTATCTCTTTTCAGAAAAAAAGATGCTGTAAACCAAGCGCTGGACTGGGGTTCCATTACGGGCTTCCTAAGCTGCGATTTCGCCTTTGCGCGTTTTTTCCTTCGGCGGATGATGTCAGCAGTGGTACGGCAGATGATGTCAGCATGACGTCAGCAGTGGGACCCAGTATGGCGGATGACGTCAGCAGGGTGACGTGGCATGGTGACATCAGTGGGTGACATGGCGTAGGTACAACACGGTGGCAGGCGACATGGTGGCATCGTCATGCGGTGACGTAGGCAAGTGGGAAGGGAAGTAAGCGGTTTGCGTAGGACCGCTTTTGGTACGAGAGTGGTATGTGTCAGGGGCGGCCTAATGCAATAGGAGGCCGACAGCTGTCCCGGTGTACGACGGTGAAACCGTCGACCATCAGGTGCTATCGTACCGCTATGAAGGGGCGCCCGATATGCATGAGGGCCGTCGGATCTGGGAGAGCTGATCTGACGGTGGACAGGAGGGCAAAACGATCGGGTTTTAGCAGAACAGCGCGCCCGATAAACGTAAATTTTTCACAGCTGCGGGTGGGTTTTAGACTTTAGGTTTACGGGTTAAATGCATGCTCGAGGTCACGGTTATTCATTGATCAAATATCAATGAAATCCAAATGTTATGCATGCGTGGGGTGTGGTATAGTTTGGGTTTTTATTTAACCAGAGGTTAAACAAATCCCAAGGGAAGGTGAACGCGGAAGGGCTAATACTGGATCCCTAATGAACCCAATATTTCCCGACTTTTAATATATAGCTATAGTTGCCGTGGGGAGGAATATTTAGTGTTTTTGGGGTTTTTATATAGTTTTTTGTAGAATAAGGGGAGGGAAGATGATTTAGGGAGCTAGATAATAGGGTTAGATGTTAATATGGAATAAAAAAGAAATGGATGTATGCTAAGTTTATAGAATGGAGACTTAAGCATAGGGAAATGAATGGATTGTGTAAAGATTAATTTTTACACAAGAAATGTGGCTTCTTTTCACTAAGTCAACTCAGATGTCAACTTGGTTTTTAATAGGAATGGAGTGAAAATAGGACTGGTTGGGCAGATCCCAAGGTCCTCAAGGGGATGTTAGTGAGTGATTTGAGAAATAAGAAGAAGGGGGAGTTAGAGATGCCTTGCTTGATCTGATGAAAAAGTTCCTCAAAACTGTGATCTAGATAAACATAACACCTGAAAACATGCAATGGATCACATAGCTTGATTTCTGCAACCACAAAACTACTTACCCAACCCACTTTACCTAGCATTTTTTCTTCTTTTGGTTTGGGTGCACTTGAACTAGCAAACCCAACTTTTCAACTTCTTTATTTTTACTAGCCTCCTACCTACATCTATACTTATTTCATCCAGGGGCTCAGATTAGGCTGTTGAGCACCCTTGCTTCTCTACCTATCTAAGAATCTGTGAAGATTAAGCTGTTTGGACAGATGATGATTCTCTATATTCTACAACAGGAAATTAAAACCTAGGGAGACCAAGATTAAGCTGTTTGGACCTCCCTTTAACAGAAAAACTCTTCAAAAATGGAATAACTCATCAAAATTGGAATACAATAGAGGCACTTAGACTAGCTCACTCTCATGGACACTTCTTTGGCCTCAGTAGCAAATATGGAACATTGCAACCTACAAAGTATGACATATTTGGCATGTAAAAATGTCGATCATGAAAGATGAATACCTGCTATGAGAAGGATGCTAACAGTGGCTGCACTTGGGGATGGCTTTTCCTTGCGAAAAGTCAAGAACAACAGGTCAGAATGCCTTAATCTTTAGTTGTTGTTGTACTCTGAAAACTTCCCTTTGCTGGTTGCTTTATTTATGAACGTGACAGCAGACTTGAAGAGCTTAGGGCCTTCACTTCGGGCTTCAACTACATCAAGCTTGCTATCCAAACAGAAAATTGACATCCTACCTACCTACTCTAACCAGCGCTTACTTTGCTGTTAGGTGAAATGAAATAACCAATGCAGCCATTTAAGCATTATAAACATTGGTGAGCTTTGCTGTTCATGCTTGCTGGTGGTAAAAGTGGAGATCTTGCCATCAGATATAGCTTTGTTAATATTTGAGAAGATCAGAAAACTGCTGTCTTTCTTTGCTGAAACAAGAAACTATACAAAAGGGTCCTGCAACATATATACATTATTGCTGGGCTTAATTGAAGAACTGTACAAAAGTTTGGGATCACTATCATGCCTTGGAAACTGGATGTCATCAACATTTTGATATTGAGGCACACAGCCTGCTAATGGAGAAGAGCACTTCTTTACTTCATCATACACCTGTCAGCACATGAATCATATAAAACATGAACTGGTATTTGCAATTTATTACAAACAGGCTCATATGGCCCTTGACTGATCTGCGCAGACTGCTCCTCTTCTTCTTCGAAAAACTCAGATGGTTGAAAACAAAGAGGCATGGGATCCACTTGGATCAATTGGTCACAAACAACCACTTTCGAATCTTCCTCAATTTGATATTCGATGGCTCTTTGGGGCTGCAAAACTAGAGGCAATATATTTTGAACAATGATTTGGACTTCCTCAAGATGATTAATATCAACACTTGTTGGTACTTGCTTATTAACTACATGATAGTTCTCCTTAATAAATTGAAAAGAATCAACACAGAAAGGTAAAGTTCCTTCTCTAAAATCAAAATTTTCTACGCTTTCCTCCTTTACTTCATAGCTGAGATAGGCACGTTGATCATTGATTTTAGGCTATTGATCCTGAACTGTGCTTTCTGCCAAAATAGGCTCTGACTCCTCTGCAAAGATGATTTGGTCATTAGGCTCATAGTCATCATCATACTCATCGTATTTTGGCAGGCAGTTGAAAGAAGAGAAGCCGTTATATTCATATAGTATATCAGGAGACTGCTCCTTCACACCTGTGTGTATGAATATGTCATCTGTTTTGTGGCAGGGTTGTTCATGAATAACATTACTTTCCTCTTGCACAACAGATGTGTTCTTGCACTCTAAGCATTCAACTTTCATTGTGATCATTTCCTCTAACTTTTGTAACAAACCATGAAGTTTTTCTTCTTGCTCTGCTTTGCGCCGTTCCTGTCTCAGTTTTAGATTTGCGTTCACGTCCACATCTATGTCCTGCATCTGTTTCAAAGTGGACGGGCATCTTTCTCTCAAATGGAACTCGATTTCTGGATCAAGAGCTCTTGGATAATGCAATAGAGCTAAATCAGGGGGAGGTCTAATATTCAAAGGCAAAGAATGATAAACTTGATTGAATCGATCAAAAAATTGTTGAACAGATTCATTTGGACGTCTTTCTAACTAATTATATTATTCAATGAGCAAGAGGAAATTAAGTTTGATCATCCATCTATCAAGGAAGATCTTGGAAAACTGCTGAAGATTAGAGATGCTAGCCTCAGGCAATGCTTTAAACCAAGTCCTAACTTCGCTTTGCAAAGAAAGGGCAAACAGCCTGATACTAACATCCTCGTGCTCCACTTCAAATATATTAAGATAGTCTTCAAAGGCTTGGATATGCTTTTGCGCAGTAATACCATTCTCTCCATCAAATCTTGGGAGATACTAAGGATGATTTTTGGGCAGAGGATTAAGCACGGGAGGCAAAACAAGAGGCTTATATCTGTCAGGAACCTTACGAGGCATGGGATTGTGTACAGGGATTGGCTGAATGGGCTCGATATGAACAAGGATAGAATGATTGGCTTTGACATTTGTTTCCTCCTCGGCTGTATGATGATTTTCAACAGCATTTAAAGGCTGTTGTTCTAATGTGCAAGGAGGCTTTTCAACAACATTTTCAACAGGCAAATCATAAAAATCTAATTTAAAATCGTCTTTAAAATACAATATACACATCAAAATTTTATGGAAGAGAAAGAACATGACCTCTTGGATAGTAATCCAGGTCAAAAGCCTGATCTGCTCATATATTCCCCTTGGGTTCATTTCTCCAGCGGAGTCTTTATTATGTGGATTATGTGGAGTCACCAGGTGGATAAATAAATTTTGAAGGGTCTGATCTCTGTCCGCCAACACAGATCAGAACTAAATATGCAATAGGAAACAAAATATTTTGAGATTTTTTTTGAGATTTTTGATTTTTTGGGACTTTTCAAAACAAGTTTAAGACTTATTCGAAAGGAAAACTGATCAAAAATAGGGATTTACAATGATGAACAGATGATTTTCCCCAGTGGAGTCGCCATTATGTTATCACTCAGGTTGTTCCCTTTGACTCCTAAGGGAATACGGCCGAGGTAACCACTAACCAATTTTTGGATTGCAGGTCCTAGCCTACCAGCAGTCAGAGAGGGCTCTCTCTTTGGGATTTAGCTTTGTTTAAGGGATGATTTTCGGCTAGATATGATGCACATGGGTTTTAATTTGGTTTTAAGTTAGGTGGGATGGTGATCTTAGACAGAACTGGGTTGCAAGTGTATAACTATTTTTTCCATTGGGCAATGGAGTCACTGCGAGTGTTATTACTGAAAGAGTTTCTTGGTGAAAAGGTAGTACCACAGAGCGGGATAGGCAGGCTAGGAACAACTTTCAAATCTGGAAATGATGGAATGAAGTCAGGGAATGAAAGGCAATCAAGAATCTTTCATTATACTGGTAGAGGGAAAGTGGATGAATATTGTAGAGGAGCAATTAAGAATTCCTAAACAGTATTCAAAATGAGAGAACTAGTGCAAACATGAGCAGTTAAGAATTCATATTTATGACTAATCTTGAAGAAAACATAATAAATAACAGAGATTGAACATAAGGTGTACTCAAACAAATCTTATGCTATTCTTCTTCTCTGTTACCAAGATCATGAAACATAGATGAGATTTACAAAATAGAAAACATAAAACACAGTTTAGTATAACTTATTGTTCCATAGCATGACACAGGAATTCTGTAGCAGGTCCTAGAACATCCAATCCACCTTCAGATCATTCAGACACAGTGAACTTCAACAGCCATTTGTATTTACAAAGTCTGATATCTTACAGCGCAGTTCAGAAGGAAGAAATCATCAACCAACCCACCAACCAACAACCCTTATTACATTGTTCAGGGCTGTATCTATAGGCAAAATATCTACAAAAAAGATCTGATAGAAGATCTGAGGAAATCCTTGCAATTAACCTAACTTATCTTGCAAGTAATGTAAAAATATCTATCTAATGCTGCGCTGGGGGAAACTGTTACAAAAATGAGGCTATGTGGCCTTTGCTGTTATGTGCTAGCCATTTATCATAACTGCTCATTGGTCTCTGCTCCATTGCTCTTGAGTGGCCTTGATGTGCATTAACTGTGATCTAAGAGCCTTAGGTGGCTTCACCGTTTTCTTTGACTTTGATGGAGGCTTTTAATGTTCACCTGCTTTGATATTGTCAATCTGATACTCTTTGCCGCTTCACTGATACTCTTTTAATTGAATCTGGGCTTTATCTCTCCTCTGATACTCTTTATACTGCTAAATCGCCCTTTTTATCTCCTTTCGGCAAAAAAGCTGCTGCAAACCAAGCGCTGGACTAGGGCTTTCCATCTTGGCCCTTTTTCCTTAGCGATGTGCGATTAGCGCTAATCGCGCATCAAAAACTGCCTTAGATTTCCATTCCGGGCTTCCTAAGCTGCGATTTCGCCTTTGCGCATTTTTTCCTTCGACGGATGACGTCAACATGACGTCAGCGGTGGTATGGCGAATGACGTCAACATGAAGTTAGCGGTGGGACCCAGTACGGCGGATGACGTCAGCAGGATGACGTGGCAGGGTGACGTGGCAGGGTGATGTCAGCGGGTGACATGGTGCAGGTACAACACGGTGGCAGGCGACGTGGCGGCATCGTCATGCGGTGACGTAGGCAAGTGGGGAGGGCAGTAAGCAGTTTGCGTCGGACTGCTTTTGGTACGGGAGTGGTATGTGTAAGGGGCGGCCCGATGCAATAGGAGGCCGACAGCTGTCCCGGTGTACGACGGTGAAACTGTCGACCATCGGGTGCTATCATACCGCTATGAAGGGGCGCCCGATATGCATGAGGGCTGTCAGATCTGGGAGAGCCGATCTGACAGTGGACGGGAGGGAAAAACGATCATGTTTTAACAGAACAGCGCGCCCGATAAACGTAAATTTTTCACGGCTGCGGGTGGGTTTTAGACTTTAGGTTTACGGGTTAAATGCGCGTTCGGGGTCATGGTTATTCATTGATCAAATATCAATGAAATCCAAATGTTATGCATGCGCGGGGTGTGGTATAGTTTGGTTTTTTATTTAACCAGAGGTTAAACAAATCCCAAGGGAAGGTGAACTTGGAAGGGCTAATACTGGATCCCAAATGAACCCAATATTTCCCGACTTTTAGTATATAGCTATAGTTGCTGTGGGGAGGAATATTTAGTGTTTTTGGGGTTTTTATATAGTTTTTGTAGAATAAGGGGAGGGAAGATGATTTAGGGAGCTAGATAATAAGGTTAGATGTTAATATGGAATAAAAAGGAAATGGATGTATGCTAAGTTTATAGAATGGAGACTTAAGCATAGGGAAATGAATGGATTGTGTAAAGATTAATTTTTACACAAGAAATGTGGATTCTTTTCACTAAGTCAACTCAGATATCAACTTGGTTTTTAACAAGAATGGAGTGAAAATAGGACTGGTTGGGCAGATCCCAAGGTCCTCAAGGGGATGTTAGTGAGTGATTTGGGAAATAAGAAGAAGGGGGAGTTAGAGATGCCTTGCTTGATCTGATGAAAAAGTGCCTCAAAACTATGATCTGGATAAACATAACACCTGAAAACATGCAATGGATCACATAGCTTGATTTCTACAACCACAAAACTACTTACCCAACCTACTTTACCTAGTATTTTTTCTTCTTTTGGTTTGGGTGCACTTGAACTAGCAAACCCAACTTTTCAACTTCTTTCTTTTTACTGGCCTCCTAACTACATCTATACTTATTTCATCCAGGGGCTCAAATTAGGATGTTGAGCACCCTTGCTTCTCTACCTATCTAAGAATTTGCCAAGATTAAGCTATTTGGACATATGATGATTCTTTATATTCTAGAACAAGAAATTGAAACCTAGGTAGACCAAGATTAAGCTGTTTGGACCTCCCTTTAACAGAAAAAATCTTCAAAAATGGAATAACTCATCAAAATTGGAATACAGCAGAGGCACTTAGACTAGCTCACTCTCATGGACACTTCTTTGGCCTCAGTAGCAAATATGGAACATTGCAACCTGCAAAGTATGACATATTTGGCATGTAAAAATGTCGATCATGAAAGATGAATACCTGCTATGAGCAGGATGCTAACACATCACAACCCTCAAATACATTGGTTTTTTCAAGTTTCTTTTCTTTTACGACCATCAGTAAAAATTGTTTGCATGAATTTACAATCCTTTTCATCTGCCTTGAGTTTATGAGAGTATAATTAATTTTGAGTTTGTGAGCTCTTACAATATATTCTATTCCATCTTTAACAAGTTGATACTTATTTTCATCTCTATAGAAGATGGCTTTTCTATCATACAAGTACGGACTTCCTAAAACAATTCCACATATATCCAAGGGAATTACATCCAACTCAACCTCATCTACAAATGCTGAACCAATGGCAAACTCGAGTTTACATTGTCTAGCCACTTGTAGCTTTGCTTTATCACATAACCAACCCAATGGATATGGCTTCTTGTGAGGTGTGGTTAGTAATCCTAACTTCTTTACAATTTGTTCAGAAATTATGTTTACTTGTGAACCATTATCAAACAAAGTATCAATCTTTTGATTTTTGGAAATAACTCTAATATGAAAAATCTCATGTCTTCTTTTCTCATTTTCTTCACTATCATAAGTTTGGGCAGAATTACTAGTAGATGCTTCAGAATTTTTACCTTGTATACCTGTGGCTGTGATGGTTGTTTCATCACTTGAGTCTGACCCCAAATCTCTCTGAACAGCGGCAACAACCTTCTTCTTCTTGCCATCGAACTTCTTGGGTTTTAGCTTTGGATGAAAAGACCAGCAATGTTCATCATCATGTCCATCCTTCTTGCCGTGAGTGCATGAAAGTTTGGTCTTTTGTACAACATTGGCCTTCCTCTCTTTCCATTTCTAATTCCTCTTTTTCTTGTTCTTGCTTGTAGTGGGTTTTGATGATCCCCCAATCTCTAGGTTCACATTCTTGCCTCTAGCCTCTAGATGGGTAGCTTGAACAGATACCTCATCTATGGTAGTAGGGTTAAACATGAGAATGGTGTGTCTCAAATAACTATGTAGACCACCTATATACTTCAACAAAGTTTCAAGTGAGTCTAAAGAAATGCTTAGAATCAAATCTCTTTTTCTAAACTATTGGGTGTAGCTTTGCACACTTTGCCTTTTTAATTGGCGAAGAGTTTTCCAACTCATCATAGCTTGCTGCATATAGGAAAGTGGATAGAATTGTTTTTTAATTACAGAAACGAATTCACTCCAGACAGAAAGAATTTTACCATGCTTCTTCAAGTCAGCTTGTGTCCTACCTTCCCACCATACCAAGGTAGTTCCTCCAAGGTGTAAGCTGGTCAGTTGAATCTTACTCTTGTCTGAATCAATGTTCTACACCCTGCAATACACATCAATCTATCTAATCCAGTTATCTAGATTCTCTGCATTTAACTCTCCATCATATATTGGAAAATCAAATTTAACATCTAATTTAATCAAATATATTTTATTTTTTTTATTTTTAGGGCTATCAGGAGGCGTGGGAAGTTTTTCTTCTTTCCCTTTGCCTTTATAATGGCCATCTAGAAGATATTCTTTTGTGCCTTTGTCATGTTTGGAAGTTGAAGAATCTTTACTTCGACCTTTCTTGGATTCTCTATACATTTCTTCTACCATGGCTCTCATGGTCATGAAACTGTCCATGAACTAAGAGTCTGATTCCAAGGGATTTTCTTCTGTCATTTTCCTCCTAGGATAGACTCTACCAATTTCTAGGTTAGTTTCAACCAATTCTCCTTCTCCTAATTTAAGCTTTGACCTAGTTATCATTCACTAATATTCCAACACAAGCTTGTCTAACCTTAAGCTCTGATACCACTTGATCTGAAAATGAGATCTAAGACAATAATAAGGTATTACAGACTTATGTCCATGGATTAGTCTATGTCATTTTATGCAATGGATCGATAAGATTGCGAAATGCAAAAACAATGAAGCAGTAAACAAAACATAATAGATAACACATGACACAACAAATTTAATAAGGAGTTCACCCAATACTCCTGGGCTACATCTCCTGGTCCAGCCTTCAGTGGTGGCCTCTCCATTATGTCTTCAATCAAAGTTATGTTTAAAGTAGTGAGCTCAATTTGAGCCTCACACGCAACATATTACAATAACAAGAGCTTACTTGAACCTCTCAAGTTCTCTATGAGTACATAGACTCCCTCAAGTCTCTCTGTCTCTGTCCTAAACTCTATCTCGACATTTGCCTGAAATACTACTCCTCCATTATGCTCCCTGCCTGTGGCCTTTAAAGCCAACCACGCTGCCTATTCATTTCATATCCTCAGCTCTCAGTCTCCCCGGCCTTTGCACGCTTTGAATCCATTTGCCAACATTATACAATCATTGCCTAACGCATGGAGATGAGGCGGGCACCCATTCTATAATGCCAGAGTGCCTCGGGCCTCTGAAACTCTTGAAACAACTGCTCTTTGTTAAACAAAGGGAAAATGCATTTTAAACAGAGAAAATTTGCCAAAACGTGATATATCGGACTTCAAAGTCCTTAAATATGATTCATTCCTCTATCGGGTCCACCTATTGGTCGATGTCGCTTATCGCATCGGCTCTTCCCTCTTTGCTTTTCGTTTGACAAACGAAACTGTGAAAACATATAAAAACACTGTAAAATCCCGCATACCGGACTTCAAAAAATATAAGTTATCACCTAATTGCTCATTGGGTCTGTTTCATTGGGTCGCTCTGATTGCGATATCACAATCGCTCATCGCAATAACCCCGGGCCGTTATAAGCACTCCTACAATCCATCAATAGCAATCATGCAATGTAATACGGGTCATCGATCTGCACGCTTGATCGACGGTCGATATTAACTCTGCCAATCCTTGTCGCTATATATATGTGTTAAGTGCCGATATCACTGTTCACCATCGCAATTCTTAAGTGGGTTTTGCCGATAAGCGCCGATAGCGATCCGTCGATTGCGTCTAGACCGTTGATCGGCTAGATCTGACAACTACTGTGTATTTTGTTGTTCTTCCTCCGATAGCTCTATTTTCTCTGTTTTCACGGGTTTGGGGCCTCTCGATAGTGTTTCTCTGCCATGCTAAGGGTGTTCCTCTTACAAATGCTTTGATCTTTTTAAAAGATTTTGATCTTTGACATGATTGTTAAAAAGTTTATGAAGACTTAAAGAGCATTCTCAGATCCATTTGGATATATATATATATATAAATATATATTAATATATAATATATATATATATATATATATATATAAATTTGAGTGGGCCTAAATAATAAGAGTGTGAGTTTTTAGACGATCAAATCAGGAGGTAATTGTCTTTTCTAGTTTAGCACGAGAATTAGCTCTATTTCAAGTCCCAAAAATATTTTATTGAAAAAAAACTTAGTTCCATAACCATTTAATTGAAAAAAAATAAAAATTTAAAACATAAAATATAAAAGAGAAAACCATAAAAATAGTTTTGTTACCTCAAAGGATTTTATTTCACATCATTAATTTATTAATAAACTAATATTTTACATTATTAATTATTTTTAGCTATTAAGAATATGTGGGAATTTAATTATTAATGGCCTATATTCTTGTTTAAAAAATATTATCTTAATATATTTATTCCGTATTTTGATAGAAAACGGTAAATACAGGTTGAGTACACAGTTATTCGAAACGTCAAATCCATTATGATAGTAGAAACTTATAAAAGGGAATACACACGTAAACTGATGTCTCGAGAGAATGCACTCTCTTTTTTTTAAAGGAAGGAAAAGAAGGTGTTTTTCTCCACAAAAGGATTATGCGAAATCTAGTTGTTCAGTATTCAGGGCTGGAGATGAATCAAACCAAGAACGAAATTCCCTATCATTTATTATTACATCACAACTATTTATTTTTACAAAATCATTATTATCATTTCAATGGTAAAAGAGTCATTCTGGCTACTTGATTGCCTACGCGTTGGCGGGGTTTATTCTGACAGCCAAGGCAATACTGACGAAAAGGCTGTGGTGATATCTCTGTCGGGGACACAACCACTCTTTACAGTTTTCTTGAGACCAGGAGCGTATCGGGGCACTGTTGAATTCAGCCCATTTAATGTCTTCTGGTCCACGTTCAGGGATGTTTCCAGCGCACTCAGTGGAATATGAAATAGAGCTTCGGTGCTCGTCTGAAATCATATAAAACAATATAACAACGCATAACGTTATATAATCAACAACCATTCGAAATATTGCGGCACTAGGTTTCAAATTATAATGAAGATATAATTGGTGCAGGGAGGAAGGCATACCAAAGTTCCGGGATTTTCACTGTTAAGTGCCGACAAATACTCAGCTTCCACCTTTCCAACGTTGAGTTCAAAATGGAGCACACCTCTGGGAAATACGGTAACGTCCCCGGGTAAAGAATATCTGTTGGAACTACTACACACCTACATGCGGACTCTTAGTTAGAGCATGTGACTACATGCAACTACTACACATCTACATGCAGACTCTTAGTTAGAGCATTGGATTGCATGCAAGATTCCTTTTGCATGATTTACTCCTTGATTTGCTCTTTCTTTAACTCCGCAACTGACTAGTTATCTCTGGAACTTGTTTTAGGTGTTGAGTCTTCTCATTGATCACCACTATAGTGCATTACCTTGGGATCTTCACCCAGTAATGCTATATCATGAGCATTGTAACATATTTTTTAATGAATCATTATTTTCTTCTTTCGATTTTCCTTTAGTGTTTTTGCTCTGTAAAGCTGTGCGTTCAACCTTTGCTAGCTAGATTCATCTATGCAAGTTTTCTAACACATTTACATGGTATCAGAGCTCACAGGTTGCTAGATAAAAGGCATACCAGTACTTTATTTTGCAGGTATTACAGCTCGGAGATCAAAGATTGACAGAAAAATGGAGTTTCCCAAAGCATCGATCCTAATACCGTACAACTATCACGAATGGAAGGACCAAATGGCTCAATACCTTCGTCAAAAAGGGTTGTACAGGATTACCATGGCTACAGAAGTGGAACCCACTTCAGCCATAGAGAAATCCAAGTATCTCAACCGTATGGATGAGGCCCACGCATCCATATGCATGTGCATCTCTCCAGAGTTGCAATTTCATCTATCTGCTTGCAATACTCCCAATGAGATTTGGAAAAAGGTTGAAGATCTCTACGGGAAACAAGATGAGATGAAAGGACATATGCTCGAATTGGAGCTGCTATCATTGGATCCACGGAACTATGATAGAATTCAAGACTTCTTCACCAAATATAAAGATCTATTGCTGCAACTCAAGGGTTTTGGAATTGACAAATCCAAGGAGGAGAGTCGCCAAATTCTCTCTATTATGTCAAAGCTCGGACTGGAATACTCCGTCTTTGTGTCTACATTTCATTCAGTAAGGCTCGCAACAGGCAAATCCTATACTATGCCTTCTCTCCAAGAATTTATGGAGTCCCTTATTTTTGAGCAAGATAAACTCATTGGCATGGGGAAAATCAAGCCTCCAAAAGCGCATGCACTTGCTGTGCATGATAGAAGCCACAATAAACATCACAGATCTGATTCAAGTCAGAAAAATCAGCAGCAAAAAGACAAGGGAAAAGCGCATTCCCATCCAAAGAAGGAAGGGTACACCAAGCCCTTAAATGACTCCTCCGGCTCGAGAAATGAGAAAGGGAAGAAAGGAAACAGATGCACCTACTGTCAAAGAGGATTCCATCCAGAATC